>CADDXX010000191.1:95535-142448 GCA_902810485.1 Alauda arvensis | reverse complement strand
CTCTTCACACTGGGCTCTCCGGTGTGGGACCCACTTGGTTTGTCGGGTCTTCCTGACTAGCCGGTGCGGCCCGAGTGAGGGCAGAAGGCGGAAGGTTCGATAGTGTGGCGCCCAACGTGGTCTCCCCGCTAACATCGGAGGCCACGGTGTCGGACTTTACAGTCTGTTGGACGTTACACCACCCCGTTGCAGCRGCCTCCGTTCTAGGAGGAGCGCTCCGGGGACCGATCCGGGCAATTCCTGCAAGGCCCGGCAGCGAATCCGGACCTGCCGACGAGGCCATCTCCCCCCAAGGAAAGAACGACCCTGCTGCAGAAGCCTCAAGGTAAGGAAGGACCTTACCCCGGGGAAGGAAGGACCTTACCCCAGAGGAAGGGAGGGAAGGACCCTACCCTAGGCAGGCCTGCCCCGGCTCACGAGGGTGAGACCGGCTCAATAGAGGCTCGCAGGGCGGGCTCTGAATTTATTGGAAGAGGGGGAGAAAGTAGGGGTCACTGCTTACCATCATGGGGGCAACCCTTTCAGTGGCCCAGGAGGGAGTTTTTACCCAAGTTGTGGGTGCCCTCACGGGGGGTGGGTTTACAGTTAAAAAGGGTCGAGTTCAAAGATTTGTCCGATGGTTGTTTCAGCACTGCCCTCAAGTTTCAGCCCAAAATATAAGAGACCCAAGATTCTGGGATAAAGTAAATGATAAATTGATCTTGGAAAATCCTTTTAAAGACCAAGCTAAGTTCTTGGTATTGGTAAATCAAATTAAAATCGGATTAAAAAACAAGGACATGCTGGAACAGCCAAAGGGCAAATCAATCCCCAGTTCCCCTAACCCTCATTCCTCATTAAAAACCCGACATGCGGGGGCTCCCGGAGGAGCAGCCCGTAAAGAAACGCGGAGTTGCCGCCTGCGCTCTGGCTCCTCCGAGAGTCCCTGCTCCCCCCGCCGGAGTTGTGCTGGCCACACGACTCCGGAGCCTCCCTCAACCCCATCTTCCCTAAAGAAAAGTTCCCTGTCCCGAAAGGTTTCATTCGTATTTTCCAGTTCTCAGGAGAGTCTCTCCGAGCCACAAAATGGCGGCCGGAGAAGACGAGGTAGAGACAAGCCACAAAATGGCGCCGAACCATCGGGCCACATGGCAAGCCCCTCCCCTCGCCCTGCGCGGTCCTGCCTTTCCTCACCTAGAACCACCCCCAAGAGGAAGGACACTCCTCCTTCCTCGCCCCTCCTTCCTTATCCTTCTGCTCCACCCCTTCCCCCGGAACCCTGTCCTTCAAGTCCCTCCCCTTCCCGATCTTCCGGAAGGCGGCCATCTTGGATGGCCAGCCCCGGAAGTGAGGAACCCACCACTTCCTTCCCCCTCCCTTCCGGAAGTCGGCCATCTTGGATGATCTCTTCCGGAAAGGGAACCTACACACCCTCTTTATCCCTTCCGGAGTCAGTGCCATATGAGGCCTGCCCCGGAGACCAAAACCTGTCCCCTGCCGGAGAGTCACACCATCTGGCCTCCGGCGGAAACCCATTCCTACCCTTACCCTCCCCAATCCCAGATGCAGGGCGAGATCCTCCCAGTTACCATCATAGGGAGGATCTCCTTCCTCAAGCCACAGAGAGCAACAGCCCTTGTCCCACCCTCCTCCCRGTGACCTATGACACCCGGACCCGGGGGGGGGGCAGGCCGGTCCCCACATGGACCCCGTTTTCTCCCACTGAGACCAGGGAATTATGTAAGGCCCAAAGAGACTTTGGTCGTCAGTCAGAATATTTTCGTGGGTTGCTGAAGGCAACACTGACGGCCTCTGATCTCTGCCCTGCCGACCTCCGCACGCTGTTTGGGTGTATCCTAAATGAAACTGAATTCCAGCTATGGGAAACAGCGTGGCGGAGGGAGGCTAGGGCCAGGGCTCGGGTCCTGTGGGCGGACCCGGAGAAGGGAACAGATGATCAGGGCAAATTAATTTCAGACGATCATTTATGTGGCTTGGGGGAATGGAGCTCGGGTGAAAAACAGGTGCGCGGCATCCACCGGGAGGCTCTGCGGGAGTCTGTGAGGGCGGCAGAAAAGGCATTTTTCCAGATAAAACCTGAGGAACCGGTGCAGGACTTTTTGACCATCTATCAGTCCCCCTCTGAGTCTTTCTCCAGGTTCGTGGAGCGGCTCACCCGAGCAGTCAACCTCCAGKTGGAGGAGTCAGCGAGGGCGGGKATCATACGGCAGGTCGCCAGGCAAAATGCCAACGACGCCTGCAGGACCGCCATCATGACTCTGCCGTATGATCCACCACCTTCCCTTGGAGCGATGCTTGAGGTGTGCCAGCAGAAAGTCATCGTTACGGCACAGCCTGGAGAAGGACCCGGAGGGAGCCACCGCAATACCACCAGGTTCCCCAGGAGGACAGTTGCCGCTGCCGCCCCGAACCCGCCAGCCCGAGACAACATTTCGGCTTCCCGGAGACCACCGCCAAGGAGGCCAATCAACGCACCATCCCGAAGACTCCACTGCCTTCTGTGTGGCAGAGAGGGGCATTGGGCTGCACAATGCCCGGACAAGGAGCAGTTTTACTCCTTCGTTAAAGGGAAGGAGCAGAGGGAGGGGGTTCTATCAAATCCTCAGCAGCAGACAAAAAACCACTAAGTGAGCGCAGTCCCCCCCTGCGTGAAGATATAAATGAGGCGGGCACTACCAACAGCAACAACACCAACCGCAGGGAGGAGGGAGCAACACCTGAGGAACCTTGGGCCTGCCCTCACAAACTTTCATTACCGGACTCGACATTTTACAGGACTGACATCGGGACCTCGGAGTGGGCTCCTGTTGAGGGAAACCACCCTGAGTGTCCCAAAAAGATAATCCAATTTCATCCCTTTGCAGACTCCTGCCTCCTGCGCCTGACCGAGGTACTCCATCTGCAAGACCGGGATTGGCATTTTGTGGCCGCCGCCGCGGAGCAAGATGAGGATCCTGGGAGTCGGTACAGGTGTAAGTACCTCGTCATTGGAGACTGCAAACACACCCCCATTGATGTGGAAGTACTCCCTGGAGTGCTCTCCACAGATCCCCGGCACTTTACCATCTGGCTGAGGTGCATTGATCCCCCTACCTTCTTTTTTTACGAGGGCAAGTAATCGCCCAAGCTATTCCAATCCTTGATAGGCTGTATGACACTCCAGCAGCACAGCCAGTGCAAGTGGTAGGAAGGGAAAGACCTTACCTGACTTGTGATGTCAGTAGAGGGGGAGAAAGCACCCAGCTCCGGGGATTGCTYGACACAGGAGCCGATGTGACAGTCATCCCATCCACCCAATGGCCGTCACATTGGGAATTGCAAGCCGCGACAGGCCAAGTCCAGGGCGTAGGAGGGTTCAATTGGCAAAACGTTCGAAGGACATGGTGAAATTCGAGGGGCCGAATGGGCAATTGGCATCTATAYGCCCATTCGTTTTGAACTATCCAGAGCCTCTCTGGGGAAGAGACSTGATGGCCCAATGGGGGGTCACAATTGGAATTCCTGAAACCCCCCAGGATTTTTGGGCGGCGACCACTGAGGAGCGCCCCACCCGAAAACTAAATTGGCTTTCCGATGATCCAGTTTGGGTGGAACAGTGGTCGCTTTCAAAAGAAAAACTAAAGGCGCTCACTGAGCTCGTGGAGGAGCAGGTGGCTTTAGGCCACTTGAAAGAGACAGATTCCGAGTGGAACACTCCGGTGTTCGTGTTGAAAAAACCAGGGAAAAATGAATGGCGTCTCCTTCACGACCTCAGAGCGGTCAACGAAAAAATTCGACCAATGGGGTCTCTTCAGCCAGGGATGCCATCCCCTGCCATGCTCCCCCAAAATTGGAAATTGGCTGTTGTAGATATTAAAAATTGTTTTTTCCAAATTCCCCTGCACCCAGACGATGCCCCGCGGTTTGCCTTTACGGTGCCACCATCGAACCGTAGGGTGAGGAAGAGGTACCACTGGACGGTATTGCCACAAGGCATGAAAAACTCGCCAGCAATCTGCCAGTGGTATGTCTCTTCCTTGCTCGATCCTGTGCGCAAGCAGGGGGGTGAAGCAGTGATACAACATTATATGGATGACATCTTGGTTTGCGCTCCCAATGACGAGGAGCTTACCCACGTGCTTGACCTGACAACCAATGCGTTGGTTTCTTCAGGCTTTGAGCTGCGTGAGGATAAGATTCAGAGGATGCCGCCCTGGAAGTATCTGGGCCTAAAAATAACAGAGCGGACCATTGTTTCGCAGAAATTGGACCTTAGACCTACAATTCGGACCCTTCACGATGTCCAACAGCTGTGTGGGGCTTTAAACTGGGTGAGACCGTGGCTAGGGTTGACCAATGAGGACCTGGCCCCTTTATTCCATCTATTAAAGGGAGATGAGAACCCTGAAGCCCCCAGGTCCCTCACCCCAGAGGCACTCACTGCGCTCGAGAAGGTGTCCCGAAAGATGTCCTCCCGGCAGGCCCACAGATTCCATCCGGGCCTGCCCTTCCAGTTTATTATCTTGGGAGCCCTGCCACACCTCCATGGGCTGATTTTTCAATGGGACGAAGAGAGCAAGGAACGGAAGAAGGGCAAGGGTCAAAATGGCCAGGACCCACTCCTCATCATCGAGTGGGTTTTCCTGAGCCACCAAAGATCAAAAAGAATGACCCAGCCACGTGAGCTAATAGCGGATCTGATCCGCAAGGCGCGACCTCGGATCAGGGAGCTGTCAGGTGAGGACTTTATGTGTATTTACATTCCAGTCAAGATCAAATCTGGGCAAATCACCACAAATATGCTGGAGTCCCTCTTGGAGGAGAGCGAATCTTTGCAATTTGCTCTCGCAGGCTACACCAGAAAAATAAAATTGTCAAAACCATCCCATAAATTATTTAATTCGGAAATGCCCATCAAAATTCAAATTAAGCAGGTCATGAGCCGGAAACCTCTGAATGCTTTGACCGTTTTCACTGACGCGTCTGGGGTGACACACAAATCAGCCGTCACCTGGAAAGATCCCCAAACTCAGCGGTGGGAGGCAGATGTTACGACCGTGGAAGGTTCGGTCCAAGTTGCTGAGTTAGACGCAGTCGTCGGAGCATTTGAAAGGTTTTCCGAGCCATTCAATTTGGTTACCGATTCAGCTTATGTTGCTGGTGTAGTCTCCAGGGCTGAAAATGCCGTGCTTCGAGAGGTCTCCAACCCCAAATTATTCGAGTTGCTCCAACGTTTAATAAAGTTAGTCTCCCACCGAGAGCAACCCTACTTCGTAATACACATAAGGTCCCACACTGACCTTCCGGGGTTTTTGGCCGAGGGAAATCGACGAGCCGATTCCCTTGTGGCAGCATCAGTGGCCTTAGCCCCGCTCCCCTCGATCTTCGAGCAGGCAYGGATCAGTCATCAAATATTCCATCAAAACGCGCCTGGCCTGGTCCGGCAGTTCTCCATCTCTAGGGACCAGGCCAAAGCTATCGTGGCCACCTGCCCTTCCTGTTGCTCAAGTGCCCTTCCAGCCCTGACCCTAGGGGTTAACCCTAGGGGTTTGCAAGCTAATGAGGTGTGGCAGATGGACGTCACCCATGTGACATCTTTCGGGAGATTAAAGTATGTTCACGTCAGCGTTGACACTTTTTCGGGAGCAGTCTTTGCCTCTGCCCACACAGGCGAAAGAGCTGCAGATGTAGAGAAACACCTGCTGCAGGCTTTCGCTATGTTGGGCATCCCAAAATTGATCAAAACAGACAACGGTCCAGCGTATTCTTCCAGGCAGTTCCGCAGCTTCCCGGAGAAATGGGGAGTAAGTCACAAGACYGGCATCCCTTACTCCCCATCAGGCCAAGCCATTGTGGAGAGGGCACACGGCACCTTGAAAAGGACTCTCGAACATCAGAGAGATGTTCACAAGAATGAAGCCCCCCACAACCGACTCTCGAGGGCATTGTTTACTATCAACTTCCTCAACTGCTCCTTCGAACACCTCAACCCTCCCATTGTGCGGCACTTTCATAATGCCATCCAAACTCAGGTCAAGGCAAAACCCCCGGTCATGATCAGGTGTCCGGAGACAGGAGATGTAGAGGGACCTTACGATCTGGTGGCCTGGGGGCGGGGATATTCCTGTGTATCTACCCCCTCAGGCCCCAAGTGGGTACCGGCAAAGTTTGTGAGGCCTTATCTGCCAAAACACCAGCAGAACTCAGGCCCTACAGTTCCTCAGGTGACTGCAGCTCAGTGGCACAGGAGGAGGCGCACCCAGTCTTTTTAATATGTTCCCCATTAATCCTGTTCCTGTTTACTTTCAGAGCCTTACACCCACGGAGCCGCTGATACCATCCTTCACCCACCTGTTATTCAGGTCAATCCTCCTCCTCTGGATGGCAGGCCTCTCGCAGCCGTGGTTGGTTCCCCAACCCCCTACCAATATTTGGAAAGCCCTTGCCCGATCCTTGAATCAATCCAACCTATGTTTAACCACCGAATCTGCCACCGACCCTTTCCTCAGTTGCCTGGTTGGAATCCCTTTCCGTTCCAATGAATTTGCCTTCCCTCAATATCCCAAGGCATTCCCTTCCCCGAATGAACCCTCCTTCCCAAAACCTGTTCCCATTCCTAACCGCGCCAGGGGGACTTTCACCTTCACTGGGAGTTGGCCGGGGTGGAGAGACTGGCAGAAAGACCAAATAAAGAATAGGCAGCTTCCACAGGAACTCCACCTTATGTATTCCCAGCCAGCTGAGGTATGTTACCAGTTTACGGCCACCCCAGAGAAGGACGCACCGTATAAGGTAGCGCAATCTAATATCAACTACACAGCAGTCCACTGGTGCGAACATGTTATCTCCATTGACTATTTCGCTGCCCCACACTATGAATCAATAAAGCTCCCTAAAGGAATATTTTTTATTTGTGGAACGGCAGCGTGGAACGGCATTCCACGTCAGCTGACCGGAGGCCCATGTACATTTGGCAGATTGAGCCTGCTTGCCCCGTCAAAAGAAAAATTAATTGGCTGGCGTGATTCCGAAAACAACCAAGGGAGTGGCATTCGGAAGTCAAAACGAGAATTGAGGAAATTGGCTGATGATTGTAAATTYGAAGTATCCCATTGGCGCAGGTCCAAAAGTATTGCCCTTTCTATTATTTTTCCTTGGGCAGATATTGTCCACTCCCTTGATGAATTAGGCAACCTTGAATGCTGGGTCTACAGGCAGGCGAACCTTACTTCAATCGCCTTATCGGACCTCTTGTCAGATGAGGAAATCACCAGGCAAGCCACCCTCCAAAACCGTGCTGCAATTGATTATCTTCTCCTTCTCCACCACCACGGCTGTGAGGAGTTTGAAGGCCTGTGTTGTTTTGACCTGAAATCAAAGGCCCAGAACATCAAAGACACCATCCAGAAAATGCAGACCATGATATCCGACATCAAAGAAGAGACCAAGAACTGGATAGATGACCTGTTCAGCGGGTGGGGTCTCCGTGGATGGCTCAAATCCCTTGTTCAGTTGTTGATTATCCTTGCGTTAATTATTTTGGTTGTTACCATCGGACTGGTCATTTTTAAAAGACTGATTCTTCTTTCCCTCGAGAGACCGCAAATCAACCAGCTATGGGAACTCCAAGAAGATAATACCTCAGGCGAGGTAGAGGCAGGGGAAGAAGAGGACCAAGCTTCCAGCCTGGAACAAAGCGTTTAAAGGACTCTATGACAAGTTACCGAGGACCTTCCTTTTGTTTTATTAGTTAAAAAAGGGGGATCTGTTGGGATTTATGTTGTAAGGTTTTGTTGATTTATCCCATGTCCCCTTCCTTACCCAGTTGGTTTCTCCCTTGGGTGTGCCCTCCTCTGTCCATCAAGCCTTGTTGCTGCTGACCCCTCCCTCCCACATGTCCATCACCCCTTGCCCATGCCCCGGTTTCTGGAAAGTTCTACCTGGTTCAGCCCACGATTGGTCCCTGTCTCTGAAGACTCTCCCCCCAGTCTTATAGTTGGTTGTTGAATACGCCTGTTAATACCTTTCCCCTCCCCGTTTTCCCCTGATTGGTTTCTGTACCTTCCCCTCCCCTTGTTCCTCCCCCAGTTAAAAGTTCGTGCAACCCCTTGTTCTGTGCTCTGTGCAGCAGCCTCCCGTCCCGTGTGGATCGGGTGATTAGCTAAGTTGTTTCCTTTCGGGGATACAATAAAGCTGATCATTGCTAGCTCACAGAGTCCTCTCTCCTGCTTCTACGGCAACAATCGAGCGGCCTCAGACACATTCCCTCTTCACACTGGGCTCTCCGGTGTGGGACCCACTTGGTTTGTCGGGTCTTCCTGACTAGCCGGTGCGGCCCGAGYGAGGGCAGAAGGCGGAAGGCTCGATAGGATTCTACAGAGCCCAACTACACCCAACCACAACCTGCCCAGAAGAGCCCCAAACTGGCTCTTACACAGGCTTATAAACAGGGGAGGGGAAAGGGGAGGAGAATTCTTAACATCCAATGGAGAACAACTGGGGTGGAGGTCTTGGGAAAACAGACACACTGAACAGCAAACAGGGAAACATCAGGGGAGGAACCAGGATCCCACAGCCAATCACTTGATGCCTTTCTGGGAACTTTCTAGAAGGCAAGGGGTGGCATCGAGTGACGGACAAGGAGTCTAGGGAGGGGTTTACAGATTGATGCCACATTGTGGGTGGTAGTAGGGAGGGTTTAACTTGGAGGGGAGGACTGCGGAGGTTCCTCTCTTCTAGGGGGCTTCCTATCAGGCTAGCTCCCCCTGAGGCAACCCCGCTTTGAGTTGTGGGCTCATGGCCGCTCACAGACCCAAATGGTGTGCTATTTGAAAGAGCTGTACCACTCCCGCCGAAGGAAAGGAGGCTGACTCCTCGGAGGGTCAACTTTTGAAGTTTATTAGAGCCCCTGCAGGCCCAACAACCTCAAAGACAGATGACTCCAAAGAGCCTCGAACAAGGTGACGCAGCCCCTTATAACCTGGGGAGGAACAACTAGGGAGAACCAATCAGGGAAACTTGAGGAGTGGTTACAACTCTGAGAGACAAGAGGAGGAAGCAATAGGGAAGGCTTAGGGGAGGCATAACAATCCGGCAACCAATAACAAAAGAGACAGAACAGAAACTTCTCGAAGGATGGGAAGGACTCGGGGTGACAGGCAGGTTCCAGGGGGGGGGGGGAGGAGGGGCGAGGGCAGACCGGGCGGAACCATTTTGGAAAAACGAAGGGTGAGATCTCAGGAATGAACCAAAAGAACCAAAGGGTAGAGAAATAACAAACCCCAACAGGCGACCAGCCCAAACCATCTAGGAAATTGTCACTAGGGGGAACAGGAACAATCCATCAAAACCGAGTCGGGGGATAACATAACAAAACCTAACAATTTTTCAATTTCTGAATATACATTTCTAAGACTTATACTAGACTTCTAAGAAGTTTACTGCTCTGTTGCATTAGCCCAGGGGAAATGATTACAAGAGAGAACTGCACAAAAGTACTTCAATTCTTATGAGATGTTCATACTTGTATGTTTTCTTAATTTTGAGATAATAACTCTTTACTTGAAGTGGGCTTATGGAAAGCCACTAGACCTGGAATTCAAATCACATATTTTGAACCTTCAACTTAAATGGGAGGTATTCATACAATTTTATTTTCAAATTAATGCAGAGTTTGTGAAATGAGTAGTAAATACACTACTTCACTCTCTCTACATTCACTCTCTCTAGTGAATAGAGTTGATCTAATGTACACAAATATAAACAAACCCAGACATTTTACAGAAAGTCTAGTGCTGTATTACAAGTTTGATGGTTTCCGTCGAGCAGCTGGTGCAAGTAAATAGTGCAAATGTGTTACACTGATTGTTCTAAATATTTACGTGCGTTTTGATTTCATTTTGATCTTCAGTTTTCCTTAATGAAATACAAGCCAAGTAACCCTGCAATTCCGCTAGAAATTTCTGACCACATTTTTCCCAACAAACTCCTTATGAACCAGAAACACCTATTCATTGCTGATAATCATTAAAGCACACTGAAATCAAGTTACACTAYGAGAGCATGGCTGAATTCAGTCGCACAGCATTAATTATACTGCTCAAGAGCAAAGGCAGTAAAACATTTATTTAATTTTGTACTTTTTGCCATAAAACCTACTTCCTAAAGGTAAGAGCTGAGCAGAATTTGTGTCTCAGCAGATCAGCTTTTCTCTGCTGCCATCTTCTGGCACAAGAGACAGTTCCACAGTTTCCCAATTACTTTTGAAATACTTAATAGTTGTTATCTCTTGAACAGCATCAATATATGTTTTTGTTCGTTTTGGCCTTACATAATTTATCTATTTTTTAAAATGTTGTGCCTCTTAGCCACTTATAATTTGTCCACCCGAGAAAGATTTTAGGAGATTTGCAAATGTGAAGATTAGTATTATAAAATAAATGCCCTTTGTACTACTAAACATTGTATTTCTATATAAGATCATACATGTATTATTAAATTTAGCTGTTTAACAAATATTTTTGCCAATATTTATGCAGTTCACACTTTACTTTCAGACAAGAAATGAACTATCCAGATCTAGGCCTGATTCTCTCTTTAAGTGATTTACTATATCATCCCATTTTCATATTTTAACAAATAAATTAAAATATTTGCATTATTTTTTAACCCCCTAAATTCGTGGTCAAATACGCCAGTGACATCCTTCACCACTACATAACCAGTATTTGAAAACTATGTAAAATGTCCTTTTTTTTCCTGAACCTTTGGCTCATAGCACTTAAATCCGTGCAGCCTGAGGTGCCCTGATATCCATCTCAGCACATTTTAGACACTCTAGATTCCCCAATCACTGCTGCAGATGAAGAAAAGGCAGTTATTCCAGGAGGCCGAAGTGGTGTTGGGTCCTCTGCAGGCAGAAGTCCAAGGCAAGACCTCACTGTGATTTACTCTCTTCAAAGTAAGGATTCTATGTCACAATTTATTGAAAACATGCAATCTGGTAATGAACATCTTGCTTAAACTAGGCTACTGGGTGACTTCACTGGTATACTAATATGCCTAAGGTTACCAAACGCGTAAGGCCTTGGGACTGGCCACTCTGGGAGTCCACAGCCACCATGAGGTTATGCTGCAATATAGCAACCTTCCTAAATGAAAATATTATTAGCTGAGAACAGTGGGAGAGGAGGGAAAGATGGTTGCAGAGCAAAAGCTATGCCTGAATATCACATTCTTTCCTTAGAGGCGTCTTCTGAGCCACTGAGGTGAGGCTTCCCTTGAGACAGCTGCAGTGGCTCCTGCAGTTCAAGTCTGACCTCAAAATCTCTTCTACCTTTTTTTTTTTTTTTTTTCTCCCCTCCCCTGGGAAATCAGACAGTGGTCAATCAGATTTTATTTCAGTCTCTTTTGCAAAGAGTACTCCCATTCACTTATCCATCCTTGACTGAACATCTGTCTCAGTGAGGATGGCAGCCAAGTATCCCTGGGTTCTGGAATGAGTCAGAGAAGGGAAACGGGGCTGGGGAAGGGTCTGGAGCACAAGTGTAATGGAGGCGCAGCTGAGGAAGCCGGGGGCGTTTGGAGAAAAGGAGGCTCAAGGTGGGGAACCTTATTGCTCTCTAGAACTGCCTCGGTAGGATGGTGTAGCCAAGTGGGAATCCACCTCTTCTCCCAGGAAGCAATTGACAGAAAAAGAGATAGTCTTCAGCTGTGTCACGGGAGTTTTACGCTGTACATTAGGAGGAATTTCTCCACAAAAAGAGTGATTAGACACTGGAACAGGCTGCCCACGGGGGGTGGTGGAGTCACCGTCCCTGGAGTTGTTCAGGTAAAGACTGGATATGGCACTTAGCGGCGTGGTACATTTATTTTTTTAAAATATATGTAGGAAAAGTGGTCTACTTGACAAAGGGACGTTCGGTCAGAGGTCAGACTCGCTGATCTCGGGGATCTTTTCCAACTTAATTGATTCTGTAATTCTTCCTGCGACAGCGAGCTGAGCGCGGTTGTACGAACACCGGCTCGCGGCCCCCGCCCTTACGGGCACGGACACAGCCCTTCACGGGCCACCTTCACTCGCTTTATTCGCACCACCCTAAGGCGGTCCCGGACAGCCCCATCTCGGCTCCATTGACCCCGCCGGGCCGGGCCGGGCCGGGGCAGGCCGGTACCCCCGCCCCCGGTTGCATCAGCCGCGGSCCGAGCGGCGCCTGCGCCGGGCCACGCCCGCCCTTTCCCGGGCGGCTCCGCGCGGCCATGGCGGGCGCTGACAGCCAGGTGGGCTCCGCGCCGCGGCCCGGCAGCGCGGGCAGCCTGTCAGGAGGCCGGCGGGGGCGGGTGGGCAGCTGAGCCGCTTCCCGAGGATTTCCCCAGCTCCGGGAGGCGGTGGGATGTGCCTCAGRGAAAAGGAGAAGGGAGATGGGGGCACGCAGGTTTTGCGGGATGAGGAGGTCAGGTCTTCTCCGCGGTGTGTGGGGCAGGGGGGAGTTAAAGCGCCTTCGGTGTGAGGGACTGCCGGGGTATGACTGTACGGAGCTCGCCCTCCGCAGGTGGACGCTGGGGAAGAGAAGAAGGCAGACTGCGGGAAGAAGAAGATGAAGGAAGGGGCTGGCGATGGAGGGCGGTCGGAGGTGAGCAGCCCCKCGGCCGCGGGGGTGGGAGGATGCGGAGTCCTCGTTGCTGCCTTGTGCGCTGCTGACATTGCTGCAGTTTGTCCTTCTGAAGTATTTTATCAGGCGTTACAATTACATCTCCGACTGCCTTGAAGTGCCATTGCTGTTTTTTATGTTAAATTGCATTGGTGTAATTGGAGAGCAGCTCAGGTTCTCACAGCTGGGCTAGGTGATGCTTTCCTCTGTGCCTCTTTGCAGCGGGGGGCAAGCAGCAAATCTCCGAGGTGAAGAAAGCCTGCGTAATGTGCTCTCCTCCTTTTCGTCTTCCTGGTGGGTGAACCACAGATCCCTCTGACTCCACAGAGGGCCAGCTGCTAGTCAGCAGCTGTCCTGAACCAAGTGCATGGCTGTGCAGCGTTGGCTGTGCCCAGGCGGATGGTCCTGACGTCATTACACGTGTTTAAACTGGAGCCACTTCCTGTCTGGCTCGCTCAGACTAGAGCGTTCCCTCAGTTTTTTGACTTAATAAGAAAAATCCTGTTTTGCGTTGAACTTACACGGTCTTTTCTAGTTGACTTTTGTCCTTGTGTAGTTTATTAAATGGTGTAGTTTTTTGGTGATGTGGTTTTTTGAACAGGTGCAGTGGTACAGCTTTCACTAAGCTGAAGCCTTGTGGTTTTATGACATAATTAGTAATCTATAACCTTAATAATAGTGATAATTTGTTACATATAGCACATATACAGATATCATCACATAGCTGCTTATGGAAAGTATATCTGTTTCATTGGCATTCTTGACATGATGTGCTATCACATTAATAATCAGATTAACCGTTCTTCTTTGTATTTATTATATACAGCTGAATCCCTGGCCTGCRTTCATCAATGAGCGTTTAGAGATGTACACTAAACTTAAGGCTGAACATGATGCACTTCTTGCAGAAAGAGCTGCAAATGACAGTAAACCCATTAAAGTTACACTACCTGATGGCAAGCAGGTTGATGCTGAATCCTGGAAGACTACTCCTTATCAAATCGCTTGTGGAATTAGGTATGTTTCTGTTCTGTGGYACTACATAGTCATTCTCAGACACTGAGTTTAAGAGGATGGGTAATGTATAATTTCTTTGTCATTTATCTCAAGTCTTCTCAAAGCATCTTGTATACAATAAGTTGAAGGTAACCTGTAGGGTTTTAGTTTTAGAGTGCAGTGTTCTTTTGCCTTATAAAGATACAGTTTCTGAAATTAAATAAGARTAAAACTGAGGTATTTTAGACGCATTCTAACTGTATTTTTTCCATCTAAGTACTACTGTTGCATTAAGAACTGATTTGCTGTTAAATTATTAGAAAGAATGTTAGCACTGCAAACCAGTTTGCATTGACCTGAGGAAGATGAGTGCTGGATGAGGAAGATGACTGCTGAGTGATGTTTCAATTGATTACAGATAAATTTAATAATATGGGTATTCTTTACTTTTATTTGTATGGGAGATATTTATTAAAAAGTGTTGCACATGTCCAGGTTACTCACACCTGCTTGTGGAGTATTTTTGAATGATGCAGAGTGAACACCTTGACAGTTAAAATTGCAAAGATTGGTTGATTCCTAAAGGTGAAATGCGTCTTTTTTTTCTTTTTTTTTTTTTTACCCCTGTCCATAATAAGGTACCATGTCATTGGAACCTTCTTTTCTTCTGTGATTTGGGATCATGAAAAGGGTATTTTGCCTAGTGGATACTAACAGTAAAGCTTCCATGTAAAAAATGGTATTTGATAATATTGTTCTAAGAGAGTGGTTCTTTCTTATGTTGCAGTAGGCTTATGAAGTCAGGTTTGTTCTTGGAGGATGCTACCTCTAAGTCAAGTATGTGTGAAGGTTAAGTATACAGCAYAGTTTTCTTTCCATATCCTTGAAATGTCTGTAGGATTTTTCATGAATSTTCAGGACTGGCTAAATTGGTAATTTATTTAGAATTGTTTTATGACATCCACTCTGAGCACTCCTAAAGACATACTCAAACTGGAGGGCAAATTTGGGGAAGTTCTGCTTGCTGATTTAAAAATACACTATTCTTTTGTATAATTGTATGTCTGTGTTTGTTCTGTAGTCAGGGATTAGCTGACAACACGGTTATTGCCAAAGTGAACAAGGTGGTTTGGGATCTAGACCGTCCTTTGGAGGAGGATTGTTCCTTGGAGCTGCTTAAGTTTGAAGATGAAGAGGCTCAAGCAGTGAGTATCTTCTACCAAAAGATAGTTTTTTTTCTTCAGGTTTACATTTAAGTCACYCTCTTGTAGTTACTTAAATATTTACTGTGTTCAGAAGATGAGGAGAACAGGTTTGTGGTTTAGGTAGATCTGCATTTCCGCATAGTTCCTTACTGGAGGGGTTGTGGTGCTGCAGTTAATGTACGTTCTGCTGTGTAGCTGTAGCCAGGTCTGATTGCAGTTGCTGTGGTTCTTGTTAAAAAATTGTRTGTTCAGCCTTCATGTTAATGTAAAGTAGGTCTTTTGAACATCTTSAGTACTGATTTTGAGAGAAAAACAGTACAAATACACCTTCTATGTAGAAACATAAAAGTATTGTGTAGGCTACTCTTTTCTTTCTGTATGCAAAAGTATCTATTATTTTGGCTACCCAGTCAGGTAAATGTGCACAGCCAGTAAATCTGTGAATAAGTTCTTTAGAAAAAATCGATACAAGAAGTCAAACTCATCACAGAAGTCTTACATTCAAACCAAGTATTTTCCTATGGGCTAAATGACAGCTCCCAATTTATGATTTCAGTTTGTGCTAACCAAGGCAGACTAAGTCTTTAAGAGATTTGGTTTTGTCAAAACCTCAGGTGTTCTACAGGATGGAGTGTGCAGGATTTCCTGTGCATAAGATTGTTGGATTAGAACCACAGCCTTAGGTTGAAAGCACATCTTTTGGTTGTTATGCAGATCTGATTGATTAAAGTTAATAGAAAAAAAAGGGTTTCTGAATTAGTTTCTTGACTTCTTGGCAATAATTACATACTGTCAGCAATAACTGAAAGTAAGAATTGGTTGCTACCAAATGTAAATTTTCCATTTCCATGATTTTCCAGTGGAAATGCTGTTTTTTGCAAACATTGATGCTGAGAATGAGAGTACTGCAGGGCAGGTCGCTTCTTTTCTGCACACTGCTCTAATGTGTGATGTGCCTCAAGTATTCCTGAAAGCAAGCATTTCATAAAAGGATTTTAATAAAGCAATTGGAAATGCATCATGTGTAGTCAGACTGATCCCTTCTTCTTTTACTTCTGTCAGGTCTACTGGCACTCAAGTGCWCACATAATGGGTGAAGCTATGGAACGAATCTATGGTGGCTGTTTGTGCTATGGCCCACCGATAGAAAATGGATTTTATTATGACATGTTTCTTGAGGAAGGGTAGGTTTTGTATTTTTCTTTTTCTAGGAGCTGGAGTGGGTGGCGGTCAGAGCAAAATTTCTGCTGTGTGCTTGTTCCTAGAACGAAGTTATATGTGCTGCTGCAGATGGCTGTGGGTTTTTTGAAGGATGTCCCAGCCACAGGTTGGTGCATTGCACCTGGATGACAAATTGCAAATGAAAGCAAAAATTACTCACTTCTCTGTGTGTCTTTATTCTAGAGGTGTATCAAGTAATGACTTCTCTGCTTTGGAAACATTATGCAAGAAGATAATGAAGGAAAAACAAGCCTTTGAAAGACTGGAAGTTAAGAAGGAAACACTGCTTGAAATGTTCAAGGTGGGCTGTTACAGAATCTTTAGAAGGACTAATTTCTAGCCTTGTGCAATTAGTCTTTTAAGTATTTGTAACTTCAGGGTATGTTTTATTAGTGATAGAAGAAAGTAAATCAAATTAACTTTTTCAAGTGATTCATTTGTGATATTAAACAACAACAAAAAACAAACAAAAAAATTTGAATTCTTAGGTTCTTGGAAGTAGGCATTCTGATTTTCTAAAATTCTGAGAATTCTCATTCTTCCCTGGGGTGATCTGACTAAATTCTGTGAAGTCACATTCTTTATTTACTTCTCAGAAATGTAAAATTGCAACATATTATGTATGCAGTTATGCTGTGTTATCTTGTCTGTTGTGATCCCGTGACTACATATGTTGCTGCTGCATCCAGAAAACTTCATAAAACATTTTTTAGAATAAGGAGTTCTAAAAGAGTCCAAGCAACACTAAAACCTGACCCTTTCTCTCTAGTACCTAGCTGCAAATAATTTTTTTGCATTCCTGAGGTGGACATTAATGCGTTTTCACTATCRGGACATCAGGTGAATCATAGTATCACTCAGGTTGGAAGGTACCTCCATAGGTGTCCAGTCCAGTCTCRTGCACAGAACATGGGGTCAGATGTGGGGACACTGAGGTCAGACCAGGTTTCCTGGGCTTGTCCAGTTGGGCCTTCAAAACCTCCAAGGACAGAGATTGCATATTCTGCTCACCTGGACACCTTAATCCACTACTGTCTGTCCTCCTGCCTGTCTCTTTTAACAAGCCTGTTCTGATGCAGCATAGCATCAGGTTTGCAAATGATTTAAACTGTTGGCCTCTTTTCTTTTTTTTAACAAGGAATTAACAAGTATGTGTGCTGCTTTTCTTCTCAGTATAATAAATTCAAGTGTCGCATCCTGAATGAGAAGGTCACTACCCCAACTACTACAGTATACAGGTAATTATGCATGGATCATAATATTACTGGATTTATGGTTCTAGGATTAAAGATAACAAATAAATGCTTTCCTTTTCTTAGGTGTGGTCCCCTGATAGATTTATGCAGAGGGCCTCATGTCAGACATACTGGCAARATAAAGACCATAAAAATTCATAAGGTAAGTGCTGAAACTGCCTTAGACAAATGTTTTCACTGYAGCACTTCAGATGCATTGCTTGTCTTTGGGCTTAGCCAGGAATGTACTGTGAAATGGGTAACCTGGCCAAAACCTTGGCATTACAGGTTGTGGTGAAAGGTTGTATGCTAGAATGATACTCACATGGTGTGAAGCCAACTAGGTGTGCAGGACCTGAACTTCCAGCACAAGAATGTGTTTGGTTTAAGGTTTCACTGAACTTAAGAGTTTATAGTGTTTGCTCAGGTGATGGTTATAGCTATTTGTGAATAAACAGTTGGAATAGGATAGCTACAAAGCAGGTAGGTTTWAAAAAAGACAAGAACCTGAAACCATTTTTATTTACTATATTTAGCTTTAAGGATTTTTTGGATCAGTGCTCTGAATTTTGCATTAAAATTCTCCTTATGCCTTAGTTATTCCACAGTAATGATTTATTAATATTGCATACCTTTTCATAGCAGGCAGAAGTAGTAAAAGTGGAGGCTTTGCCCTTTTTTCCATGTTTCATTGCTTTTTGCATGCAGAATTCCTCTACCTATTGGGAAGGCAAGGCCGATATGGAATCCCTCCAGAGGATCTACGGAATTTCATTCCCAGATACGAAAATGCTGAAGGAGTGGGAGAAATTCCAGGAGGAGGCTAAAAGCAGAGATCACAGAAAAATTGGGCGGGTGAGACAGCTTTTCTTAGTAATGTATTTCAAAAGCATTATGGGGATATAACCCCTGAACTGAAAGCATCTTGAAGATAGCCTATACTTGCTGCCACAGCCAAGGTGTGGCACAACTTTATTTTCAGTTGTGTTGTGAAGTCAACTGCTTTTCTTGTGAGCATCAAAGTCCTAAAATAAGAACTTTTTAATGCTTTAAACACAATGACATCCTTATTGCACACATGGATCAGAACAGAACGCAAAGACTTCAGTCGGCAACCCATGAATGCTCCAGTCTGCAGGCAGTGCTCACTCCTACATAGTTTGCTGCAGCCTGTTCATGCAGTTCTTTTCTTCTGCATGATTTCAGAATCTGCAGTATACAGCTGTGTTTTTCRGTTGGCTGGTTTTTGGGTTTGTTTTTTTCAGATGGAAACCCCTGTCAGATAACTGATAGTTCTGAACAGGGTTGAAGTTTCTGCTGCTAGTCCATCATGGCAAAATACTGGAGAATTGCCCATATGCAGACCTCAGGTGTGTGCACCTGTTTGTAAGAACGTGAACCAGCTGTATTTCACACRTTCAGTTTGCGTGCAGATAATTAAAGAGCTGCAGAAGCAGAGCTAAACATACACTTTTCAGTGTGCAGAGGGAGTTGTGGGAGCACAGTTACGAGTTAAGTGTAAAGTTTTGGCACATCATTAATGAGTGAAACAGGAAACTGAAAAATTTCCTTCCTCTGTAACTGCTGACAGACATAAAAGTAGTAGTGAAAATGTATCTGGTGTATTGGATATTGTTTTTTTCCCCATGTTTTTTTTTTTTTGAAACTCTTGTTAGTGATGCCCAGTCAGTAGCAATTCATTTGTGAATGTTAAGTGAAAAAGATAGGATGCAAATACTAAGTTTTTAAACTAATGTTTTCCTGCCAGGACCAAGAACTGTTTTTCTTCCATGAGCTCAGCCCTGGTAGCTGTTTTTTCTTGCCAAAAGGAGCTTACATTTATAACACATTAATTGAATTTATACGGGTAAGTAGTATCTTTTGGAAATCTTGTAGGAGAAATTGCATAATTTAAAAAAATACATGACAGCATATTACATTTAACAGTATTAAACTTTGTACCTACAGTTAAAGCTGTGATAAAGGTGCTTTGTTACAGGTATTCTTTGACATCTAATAGTAGAGCTAAGCTCACACTACTGCTGTTCTATTATTGCATATGGATTTGTTTTAATAAACTTACTTCATTTGGCCTTGCAGACCTATGTATTTTTGAAAATATATGTAGGAAAAAAATTCTGAAGTCTGTTATTACTGTATATTWGGGCTGCAGTGTAATTTATCAAGGGTCATTGAGTAATTAGAGACTGCTGCATTGCTTGCAGGGAGGAAACTTGTTCTTCTTGCTTACTTTCTACTAGAGAAATTGTCTGGGGGAGGGGTGGTGGATGGGATATATCCTGGCATGCCCATCTTCAAGTTTTATCTTCCTTTCTCCTTTCCCTTCCTAAGTCATGGGACTTTAGTGTGGCATGATTTTTGTATTTCTATGGCTGCAGATTGAAGCCTGTGCTTACCTTTGTTTTCTTTATTACTTATTCAATGTACTGTGCCTATTCTAGAGTGAATATCGAAAACGTGGATTCCAGGAGGTTGTCACTCCAAATGTTTTCAACAGCAAACTGTGGATGACTTCRGGGCACTGGCAACATTACAGTGACAATATGTTTTCCTTTGAAGTGGAGAAAGAAATCTTTGCTCTGAAGCCTATGAACTGTCCAGGACACTGGTAAATAAATAGCAAAAAAAAAAATAGTTTACCAGAGATTTTGCTGATTGAAAAAAACTCAAATGAAACCCACTCTGCTTCCTTTGCATGCATAATTATAAAGATGGCTACTTTCAGGTATTCATTCTGCCAGGAATGATGTAATTATATATTACTATCTTACTATCTACATACTCTCTTCACTTGAAATACTGAGAAATGTCATTTTACCATCATTAGAGTAGCCCCATCATTACTTGGGCATTGCCAGTTTTGTGGGCAGTTCAGGCATTCAGCTTCTAATATGCTGAATTTGAGGACCTGTTCTATCTGCTYTCTGTGAGGAGGGGAAGGCCTACCAGCTTTAAAAAGAGGTGGTTTTCCTGTCAAAACTAGATAAGACTGATGGCTCTATGTAGATTACAGCCTTATGGGCACGTGCTGTATCACTGGCTGCTTCTCCCTGACTGTTCCTTGCTGAATTTTGGTTCTCAATGAGCTTCAAGTAACAACCTTTTTCTTTCAGCCTTATGTTTGACCACCGCCCGAGGTCGTGGCGCGAGCTGCCGCTGCGGTTGGCAGATTTTGGTGTYCTGCATCGCAACGAGCTGTCGGGAGCTCTCACAGGACTCACCCGAGTGCGCCGCTTCCAGCAGGACGATGCTCACATCTTCTGTGCCATGGAGCAGGTGGGGGCTGCTGCTGAATGGAACCGGGTGTTAAAGTCAGGTAAACTGAAGTTTCCATATTTGAGACATGATTTCTATTATTGTCAAGATTGAAGAGGAGATAAAGAGCTGTCTGGAGTTCCTGCGTACCGTGTATGATGTCTTTGGATTTTCGTTTAAACTGAATCTCTCCACTCGTCCTGAAAAGTACCTGGGAGACATTGAAGTGTGGAATCGAGCTGAAAAGGTAAAACAGAAATCCTATCTTTTCAATGATGTAAGGCTGCATCTTCTAGAAGAACTTTGTGCCTTCTGAGAGGTACAGTGAAGCTGGGTTGGGCATGRGCACTATAACTTCAATAACTGCCTTCAGTTCAGTTTGGCTGCTGTAAGTAGTTTGCTCTCAGTATCGAGGCAGTTTCCATGTAAGCATCAAATGAACTCTTTCTCCTTGTCTTTTTTTTGATAGTTAAAAAGGAGGAAGAGAATAAATTCTGGCAGCCCTTGTAATAACACGTAATGCCATTTCCTAGAACTCCCAGAATCCAGCATCCCAGAAGGGGATGGGATTGGCCACTGCAGATGCAGTGCTGGGGAGAAGAGAGAACAGGAATAGATGTTTAGTGWACCAGGGCAGATTTCATCTCAACATTAACTACAAACTTTGAATTTAATATAAAAACTTTTATCTTAGCCGATTCATGTTTGGCCTCTTCCAAAATGAGTGCATTAATTTTGCATGTTTATATTTGGAGAAATTTAATTTTTATTTAGCTGATGGTTTTCCAAAACTTCCCTTTTTCAGAAAATAAATGCATTTCAGCAGTAACTGGGAAGTGGTGAGAATTTGGTAGGGCCACCTATTTGCAGTAGCAGGCTGACCTGAAACTGTAATGTGTAAAGAAACACTGAGTGTGTGTGTCCTTTATCTCCAGCAACTTGAAAACAGCCTCAATGCCTTTGGTGAGAAGTGGGAGTTAAACCCTGGTGATGGAGCTTTCTATGGACCTAAGGTTAGTGTGTTGCTAACCCTGGGCTGGATTTGGCTTTTAATTCTGTTTGGATAAGGCAAAAGGCTGGGATGAGGAAGAAGAGATTATTTTTCTGTTATCCCATTTTAAGATGCTGTCTGACTGAAATTCTCTGTTTTTCCAGATACACAGATAAACTCTAATGTACTTGTGAGAGAAATTATCTTCTGTGATCCTGATTTTCACATAGTTTTAACTGCTCTAACACTCGTTTAATTAATTTAACATGAATGAATAATTCATATGCTGGTTAAACAGTTAGCTAGTTTAGTGGGTGACATAAACGCAAGGTGGCACTGTAAGACCTGTTTTAGCAGAGCAATTTCTGCATTGGAAACAGTCTTTCCAACAGTAAGTGAATCCTAAGTCGGGAGAAAATCAAAAGTAAACTTAAAGAAATTTTAAATCTTTAAATTAAAATATTATTTAATTAAATAACTGTTTAATTAAATTACTGATTATTTAATTAAATTAGCTGTCCTTTAACTGCACAGTTTTGAAGTTGTGTTCAGTTACTGGTGGGTTTTGGTAGTTTAAAAATCCCCATGAGTTGATCATGTGAATTTGTTGGGTTTCCTAAAAACAGTCTCCTCAGTTTGGACAGATTAAGTAGGGCTCTTTAGAAATTTCATTATTATCTTTGCACATTAGGGCACAGAGCATTATGAAATGCTTTTAAACCTTTCCTTAATATGCCTACACTACACTTACATTTTGTTCTCATATACTGAGCTGGTTCTGGTTTCTCTATTTGTATGCCACTTGAATCAGTTTTGATTTGTGTCTTGTAGGTAAAATGTGTTACAGCAGCTAATATTTAGTAATTTCTGTATTTGATTGAAGGAAGACAAATATACAGGAACCTTTGTTGATCTCAATTAATCTTACACTTGCTACAGTCTGGATTTGGAATTAAATTAGGTTGTAAATAATTTATTTTGATTACAAGCTCTTTGATGACTAGCTGAATTCTGATAAACTGAATTCTGGATGCAAAATTGAAAGACAATTCAACTGAATTCTGGATGCAAAAATTGGATCTTGAGTTATTAAAACACTGATCGTTTATTAATTAAAAGAAGGCATACGGCCTCAATATATAGCCTGATATATACTGGTAAAATGATGAGTAAGTGAGCAATATAATAAATAAATATCTTGAGGACACTATAAGTCTATTATTTTCTCTAATTGTTCTCTGTCTAAATTGTATCATAAGTGTACTCAGGATTTAAGTGGTAGATACAAAAGAAAGAACAGGCTTGATTGGTAGGTCAGAACAAGTGTTACTGTTTGATAGGAGTTCTGCTGTTGACTATGTAACATGTCCTCGTCCTGTGTTCATGCCCCGAATTAGTAACACAAGCTACGAAGTCTTCAAATACTGCAAAATGAGGAAGTGTAAATTTGCCACTTCAAGGCTAAAGAAATCCTCTTTCTTGGGAGACATGTTCAGTTCTGTACTTATGTTCTGCTGTATTCACTCAGTGAAAAGGCCCATGAAAGTTCCAGACTGAGACTCACAAAATACAGTCTGGGACATGAAATGTAGTTCCCCCGATACATCATCTCTCTAGTTACTCACCCTGTTCTAGCTCTAACTTTTTTTTGCAAATCACTTAAAGCCTGAAGTAAAACTGTGCTGTTTAAAACTGCATAGGATTCCTCTGCATTGAGGGAAACTCCAGCTAAAAACAATGAATTTGCTTTCAGAGGGAAATGCTTATCTCTGAACTGTAGAAGTTTATGTCTTTTTGTTCTTCAGATCGACATTCAGATTAAGGATGCCATTGGGCGCTACCACCAGTGTGCCACAATTCAGCTTGATTTCCAGTTGCCAGTCAGATTTAACCTCACCTTTGTCAGGTAAGCACAAAGGCTCGTGGTTTTAACTTCTTTGTAATCTTAACTTCTGTGATACTTACAGATAAAAGGTTGCATCAAGGAAAAAAAAACTTACAAAAGCATTTCTTTACAGCCATGATGGCAATGACAAGACGAGACCAGTTATCATCCACCGGGCTATCTTGGGATCTGTGGAGAGAATGATTGCCATTCTAACTGAGAACTATGGAGGCAAATGGTAACGTTGGGAAGTTATTATTCCAGTTCAAGCAAACTCAGATGTAGGAGAGAAATTAGCCCCAGGTACCAGAGGGTTTGTTTGTTCCACTTGCTTGCTAGGGTGACGTGCCTAGGAGTACCACAGGGCAATTTCTTCTGAACCATCTTCCTTAGATACGAAATGATTCAAGATACGGTAGATCCTACATGATACTGCCAGTGCAGGTGCAGCATATAGCTGGTCTGCCCAACCAGCTGTAGGACCGTCTTGTAAAGTATAATTTATGTAGGTGCTTTCCTTTACCTGTGTTAATACCCAGTAGGAGTGACCCCTCTGATTATGACAAGACTCAAAAGTAAAGGTTTTCCTGTGCTTAGTTAGGAATGAGCTCAATCAGTTAGGCTTTGTTTTCTGTCATAAAACACGAACAGTCAGGAAGTGCTTGTGCCCACACTGCAGTCCTTTTAGACACTCTTTTGGGAAGTAATTGTAATGAATATAGGGCTCTCATCACCTCTGTGCAGCTGGCTTCAGGAGTCTCTCGTGTAGATTTTATTCCTCTCTGYAAAAAATATTTTTTGTACTAAAAAAAACCACTGAAAGTTATTAACAAGTTATAAACTTGTTTTGTTTGTTTATTGAAGGCCACTCTGGCTGTCCCCACAGCAAGTAATGGTGGTACCAGTAGGACCAGCGTGTGATGAGTATGCTCAAAAGGTGATGTATATGGTTTTGTTTTCAGTATATTGTACTGATCTGAAACAGTTATTAATGATTAATAGTATTTATTTCAGAGATGTATTCCAAGTATTTTCATATTACATTGAGTCATTTTTTGCATTACAATGATAATTAGCTGCTGAAGTTGTAGATTGCTTGAAGATAAGCATGAGTTACATTTTGGATATGTGAATAAYAAATGTTGATCTTTTTGACACTTTTATTTTTGGAAAACTTCATTTTTCTCTTGCTCAAATCTGTCTTACTGTTCAGTTTCTAGTTCCCCATGGCCACGTGCCTCTTACAAAGCAGTAAGAAAGATGAAAATGAGTCTTTGCATATTTAACATCCGCACATTTTGCCTGTAGTTCTTTCAAGCACATTATATAGAAATAAAATAGTCTGCAAAATTAAAAAAAAAAATCTCTTCTAATTAGTAAGTTACACCATCCTGTTGCCTTTTACATTATCAAACTCAAATCACTACTCAGCCCAAACATTAAATGTTCACATCAGTGCCTACATAATTATTTATTGTGTATATAGTTACATGATAGCTGACATACTTTAATTTCTTGAACTGGGCTCATCTCCAAAGCCTGAACCCATGACAGTGCCTTTGTTTTAGGGTTCAGATAATCTGAAATGGTTTAAATCTACAAGTCATAAATAGTTCATGGTCATGAATATCCAACAGTGACAGTTTAAATATTTTTTTCCTTAGGTCAGGCAGCACTTTCATGATGCTGGTTTTATGGCAGATGTTGATGTAGATCCTGGGTGCACACTGAACAAGAAGATCAGAAATGCTCAGCTTGCCCAGTACAACTTCATTCTGGGTAAAGTATTAGTTACCTTGTATTGGCTGGCCCTTTTATTACAGGGTTTGGTCATTCTGTGAGCAAGGCAGAGAGTTGTAATCAGTGTTCTAGGTCAATCTGTCCTAAGAGCCTCCACTGCAGACATCATAGGCATTCCTGGCCTGCAGAGCTGTCCCTGAAGGGAGATCACTTGACCCTAGGCATTATTGATACTTTTTGCTGCCTTCTGGTCAGCAGTGTGGGGATAGATAGGAAGTCTCATGTCCTTTATCAGTCAGATTTTAAGTGATTTTCCATCCTCACAATAATTTATGGTCCTGTTTCTACTTCAGTAAAATAAATATGTTTTCACTGCATTCAGCTGTGGTACACTTCTGAACTAGGCATGCATGCTTAAGAGAAGCCTCTTTCAAGAGAGAGTGATGCAGGAAAAATGAGAAACTGACCCTGAAGTATGTTCTGAAACAGCATGTTAGTCCTGTTGTGTGAATTGGAGATCTAGCATTGGCCTGAAAACCATTTGGGATCCATTAAGAGTAGAAGGAGCTTTTGACAGAGAAACTCTACCCTCCAAGTAAGTGACAGAATTGTGAAAATATAGTTAATTCCTTTGCCTCTTGGTTGTTTGTAGTTGTTGGTGAAAAGGAGAAGACAAGTGGAACAGTGAACATCCGCACCCGAGACAACAAGGTGCATGGGGAAAGAACCATTGCAGACACTGTGGAGAGGCTGCTGCAGCTGAAATCCTCTCGTTCCAGACAAGCTGAAGAAGAATTTTAGCACCCTCTGCTGTACCTGGCATATAAAGAATTTGTAGTTTTCCTAATTTAGTTAACCAGAATGTTTGTTCTGAGCCAGATTTGAAGTATATTTTACATTTGGACCTCTTGCTCGTTTTAATGGGGATCTACCTTTAGTCAAAAATGCCTCTTTTGTATAAAAGAGTATAAAAAAAATCAAGTTTTTAAAAAACATTGAAGTAAAGTTTTCTGGCTTTTAACCAATGACAGATGAAGCAAGATAAAATGACTTTCTGTGACTGCAAGGGAAGATTGAAACAATAATCAGGGGTACCCGTGGCATTCTAACCGCCCTGTTAAGAATAACATACATTTTGACAAGAAATCTTTTTCATGCCAGTTTAACAACAGGCTTCAGGCTTAAGAACCAACACAGTAACCATGTGCCACAGCAACAGCTTCTGGAGTGTCTCCATGAGCAAAGAAAATGATGCCTTGCCATCCTGTCTCCAGTTGTGAATATATTGACGCTCCGGAGCTCCCAGTCACACAGACAGGGACATGAACAGAGGCCTCCTGCTTCCATGGTGGTTGTTACCTCTGGCAGTGTCTCAGCTCCCAAAGTGACTCCACAGAGCACAGGGCTGCTAACCAGAGCTTACTGTGCCTCTTTCCAAAGGCATGTGCTTGCTCTGCAGGTAAGGTCCTCAGAGCTGTAGAAAGGGGATAACACTGTCTGGGAAAAACTGGGCACAGTAGGGCCAAAGAAGCAGCTGAGGAAAACCAGTAGTATTAGGAACAAAGGGTGYTTCTGTTCATGTCTCTGAGCTGTCATTACAGTTAAGGGAATCTGTCACACAGAAATAAGAATGTACTGAATAGAAAAAGGTAGTGATTATTTCTTTAGGACAAATGCTACTTTTCACTTTAATGGGTACAGCCCCATCCATGGAACACTTCCTTCTCAAGCCTCTAGTCCAAGGCATTGCATTATTAGCAGCCCTTCCAATCTTACTCTTGAGGGATCTCATCTGTTGATTCTGGGTTTGGTTTGGGGTTTGGTGATCTGGCTAACAAGAGGCAAATGTCTGTCACTGACAAAAAATAAAATCTTAGTCTGAGGTTTTTTTGCATCTTTTTATTTTATTAATCTTAACTAACTTGAACAGCTTCAAAAGGGGGTTTATAACAGTTCATTTTCAAAGAAAAAAAAAGGAAGCTATTGCTATGGCCTAAGCAATGATCAGACAAGTCTGAGGAGAGATTCAAAATCTCTCACCTTTTAAAAAGCTCCATGTCTTGCCATTTCCATTATTGTCTGGGCAGAACTCCATCCTGCCTTTTCTCACCTATTTTACTCAAGGGTGATGGTCACATTTGATCAGCATTTGAACCCTTAGTGAATTCAGACTCGGCAGAACTGTAGCCCCAGCAATTTCCAGCAAAATCTATTTCATTCTACTTTCATTTCTGGAGATTAAAGGTTCCATCTTACTGCTGTGGGGGGAAGAGGGGGAAATTGATTTCTCACTGCCTTGCTGCTTTCACAGTTACTTTTGTGAGGGTTGTTTTGTATTTTGCACCTGCTCTACTTTGCTGATGTTAGAACARCTAATCCACAAATGCCAGAAGTTTATGTCCAAAAAGGAGCCAGAGGAATCTTTTTATTTTATTTGAATAAAGGGAAAGAGGCAATCCTCAAATTTTTGGAGGATAGTCTCCTGTTTATCCTAATTTCCTGGCCACATTTCCCTCTCTTTCCCCACTGGCTGAGGCACTTGAGAGATACAGACTTCCCTGAATACCTAATTCCTAAGATTCTCCATTAAGATATATCCCCCTTTTAATTTTTAATTCTTACGGAATTTATGGGGTATCCCCATTGTTTCTTTCATCTTTCAATATCCGGTTTCAATTATCAGCAGACCTATGGTTTGTTTGTAAAGGCAAATACCTTCTTTCCATTCATCAATCAGGGGAATCCTTCCCATTGTTTCTTTTATTTCTCGGTGCTAGTTTTATCTACCAGCAGACCTACTGCTTGTTTGTAAAGACAACTCTGTCATTCCTCACAATGAGAAGCGACTTGCCCATGCAGCCACTGCAGTGGAAGCTGACATTGGCTACCTCTGGGGCAGAAGGACAACTGGTGAAGCAAACCCAGTGCAGATATTGCTGGCCCAGGGTAAAGGAGCCACTAGCTCTGTTTCTCTCTAGAAGTTGTGCTTCATACTGCCTTTCCACCGGTGTATTTGTTGACTTTCAGAGTGCTCTCCTTTCCTTTTGTGGGGATCCCTGAGCACACCAGCACTAAACTCCTCAGAAACTGCCCAGGTCGTGTAATGAGAAGCTGTTGCTGTAAAGCAGCAGCTGCTGCTGTTTATGGCACAGTAGGTGTCAGTTTTGGGGAGGCTGACCCTCTACAGCAACCTCATTTGCTGAGATTGTGCTCTTACCAATAGAACAATGGATATGTACTATGCGCATACATTTCTAGAAACACCACCCAAGGTACAGTTCAGCAGAGCCCCCTCAGGGTGGTGACAGGACTGAGGTGTCTGCATCCAAGTTGGGTCAGAGCAGTTCGGGTGTGGATGTGCACCGAAGTAAAGCTGGCTCTGAGGCTGTGCTCCCCCAGCTCTTTCCCTGCCTGAGCAGCAACCTCCAGCAGTGCTCCTGATGGCTGCATCTGGCTCACGTACAACACCACAGGAGTTAACGGCTGTAAATCTTCCTATCTTGGGTTGCAGTGCAAGATGTAACCGAAAAAAGTATGTATTCTATTTGCCATCTCTTGGAATCGGTTGGAGAGGTGTTTATCTCTTCTAACTGCGGGAGGGAGAGGCTCCAGGGGATATCTGCTGTTAATGGGCCATTTAAGGTTCATCACATGATTGCTAAAATTCCATCATCCCATTGGGAGATGCTTCACCCAGGGGGAGGAGCCAAACATTCCCACCTGGATAGAACCTGAGACTCAGAACACCAAGGTTTTTCCATTAGATTCCAGAGGAAGACTGGACCCATCTCATCACTACTAGACCCTCAGAAGGAAACTACACCCTTTTACAGGATCATGTCTGCTCCAACAGAACCACATCTGTCACTCCAGGAGGACTTGACTGGACTGCTACCAACATCCTGACCAACAGGGTGTCAGGTCATATTCTGACTCTGTCAGTGTTTGCTTTTTGTTTTGTTTGTGTTTTGTACTACTACATTCTTATTTCTAATATTCCTAGCACAGAACTGTTATTTCTATTCCCATATCTTTTGCCTGAAGGCCCCTTAATTTCAAATTTATAATAATTCAGCGGGAGGGAGTTTACATTCTTCATTGCAAGGGAGGCTCTGGCTTTCTCTGGCAGACATCTGTCTTTCCAAACCAAGATGCTTCCTCAGCAGCTTTGGGCTAGTTGGGCACCAAGATATGTCTGGTATGCAAATACTACTGTGAATCAATTGTCTTATTCTATAAATAGTTGACAGCTGAGGGTCTGTTGGGCTCTCCTTTACAGCAGTGGGCTGCATGCCAGCATGTCCCCTTGAGTAAGGACTCTGCTCAAGGTTAATCCTTGAGGCTGGAAGAATCCTTGCCACAACAGATTCTCAGCAAGTGATTACCAGCATGCTAAACTTTGAAATATTGGCAAAGTGATACAAAGGATAGATTGTGCCCATGTAGTCCTTTAGACAGAAGCTGTTGACTCAGTCTGGGACTAAGCCTGGATCCAGCTGCACCTTAACTCCCCTCAGGAAGGAACTTTGAATGTGTGGGGATCCTCCCTGAACCTCATGACTCAGTGGCAAGTAGGGTCTCTTTACAACAATTTTACCTGATCCTGTTTTCTATGCAGTGAAAATCAGGTGTACCTTGCCACTGAATCTTGTTAAAACACTGATGCATTTACGATCAAACTTCATTAAATCACTGTTTTACATTGATAAACATATTGGTTTTTTTTGTTGCAAGTGAAGTGCAGTACTTCATCTATTAGCATGGCACTGGCCTGGCCCAAGCAGCACATTCTCTCCCTTGGTTCAATCAGAAGTCCTCTTGAACAGTGGCTTTGGTCACTGCTTATCATCCTTGGTAGGATAAGCTCCCAGCAAAGTACTGTGTGTGTCTTCTGAGGCAGGATGATGCAGCTGTGGTGTCATAGATTGATGGTGAGACCACTTGTCAAGCAGGAAAGAAGTTTTTATATAATTTGTCCCTGGGTTTGAGAAGGCAGAGAGTCACCTCTCCAGTTTGGCAGAGCCTCTGATTACTAGCATCAGGTAAGAGAAATTCAAGGAATTTTCAATTCGCTTTTCCATCTGTATGTCCTTGGAATAGTCTTCATGGGTATTTCTTGTGGAGTATCCGGTAAGGTATGTCTCCAACATACCAACTCTCCTCTTCATTCACAGCAAGTTTAGTTTCACAGAATCACTGAAAAAGCTGACTTGAAAGGGACCCACAAGAATCCAAGAAGTCCAGCTCCTGGTCCTGCACAGGACCATCCCCAAAAATCACACCTGAGAACATTGTCAAATGCTTCTTGAGCTATGTCAGGCTTGCTGCTGTGACTTCTCTGGGGAACCTGTTGCAGTACCTAGCCAGCCTTTGGATGAAAAACGTTTTCCTAATATCCAGCCTAAACCTCCCTTGACACAACTTCAGGCCATTCCCTTGAGTCCTGYCACTGTCACCCCAGAGAAGAGTTCAGTGCCTGTCCCTCCTCTTTGCCTCATGAGGGAGTTGTAACTGCAGTGAGGTCTCTCCTCAGTCTCCTCCCAGCTGACAGAACAAGTGACCTCAGCCACTCCTCACAGCTTCCCCTCCTGACCCTTCACCATCCTCATTGCCCTCCTTTGGACACTCTCTAATAGTTCGATGTCTTTGTTACACTGTGGCACCCAAAACTGCCCCCAGCACTGGAGGTGAGGCTGCCCCAGCTCAGAGCAGAGCAGGACAATCCCCTCCCTTGCCTGGCTGGTGATGCTGGGCCAGGACAGGGTTGGCCCTCCTGGCTGCCAGGGCACTGCTGGCTCCTGTCCAACTCACCACTGACCAGGAGCCCCAGGTGCCTTTCTGTGGCACTGCCTTCCAGCATCTCCTTCCCAGTCTGTCTGTACATCCAAGGTTGCCCTGGCCCAGGTGCAGAATCCAGCACTTCCCCTTGTTGAGCTTCATGGAGTTGGTGATTGCCCAGCCCTCTGATTTATTGAGATCTTTCTCCTTCCCTCTGTCCTTGAGGGAGTCAACAGCTCCTCCCAGTTTTATATTACCTGTGAACTTGCTCAGTATCCCTTCCAATCCTGCATCSAAGTTTGGGAAGATGTTGAAAAGCACAGGGCCAAGGATGGAGCCCTGCAGAACCGCACTAGTGACAGGTCACCAGCCTGATGTCACCCCAGTCACTACCCCTTTGTGCCCTACCCATGAGCCAGTTGTTGACCCATCACAGAATGTGTTTGTCCAGCTGTGAGCTGCACATTTTATCCAGAAGGATCCTGTGAGAGATGGTATCATAAGCTTTGCTGAAATGCAAAATATGAGGAGGCACATGGAATGACAGGGAAGGAAGGTAACTTATTGATAGATCATCCATATATATACAAATAATATATGGCAGTAATTTCTGTGTCAAGAATCACTGTGCCAGGATCAGTGTTCTSTGTAGCTCCTTGATGCTCCTTGAGTCCATACATGCTCCTTGATAAAAAGGAATTATTTCACTAAGTCTGACTTTTCCGTTGTGAGACTAGGCCAAGATTAAATGGTCTTTGAAAACTCATTTGAGGCCTTCAGTTCCTCTTCTCTGTAATTTCAGTATTGCCTTCTCCATCATTTCTGAATTGCATCTCAGGCAAAAATCTAAGCAATAGGCCCTCAAATCTGACAATGATAAGCTGATATGATGCAATTAAGAATTGCTAAAGGCATTGCTTATTTTTAAAAAGACAGAATTTAGTGATTGGTGCTTAAAGAGAATTTACTAAATCATTCAGCCTTTCTACGCACTAGTGTTTTCCATCTGCCTTGGACAGGAATATTCTTTCACAGTTGTCTGGATGCATCTGATGCCTTGTTAGCCACTGATTGAGCATGCTCATACAGAATGAGATACATTTGGACCTGCACCAAGAGGGTTTGTTTTGTTTTGGTTTGTTTTTGTTTGTTTCCCTCTTTTTTTTTTTACATGTAGCCTCTGGAGCAAGGCATGCATTAACAGCTTCTGATGAATTACTACAAGAACATGTGCTCAGATAGACTGGGCACATTTTGTAGTGTTCTCAGACACTGAGGGTAAATTATCTGGGCTACACATTCAGTTTCTATACATCAGATACCGGTATCCCTCTGGAAACTACAGCTATCAAACTGGATCATAAAGCTCTTCTGAAAACAAAAAAAAAATGCTCTGAGTTGCACATAGGGCAAATTGCGAGGAGTGGGAAAAATACCACCAACCAAACCCAAAGTATTTAGCATGCCAAAAGGAAACAAAACAAAACCAAAGCAACCAACCAAACAAAAACCTCAAAAAACAAACCACAAAAAACCCAACAAAAAACCAAAATGAAACCAAACAAACGAACAAACAAAACCCCCCAAAAGAACTCAAAAAACCAAAATCAGCAAACAATAAACAACAAAAATCTCGATGCATCATGAGACAGCTTTGTCTTCCCCAGAGAAGGAATTGCCTCTCTGAGATCCCCACAGAGACAAGGAGAAACTGGAAGGAAGCAGAGATGAGACAAGAAAGTATAGAACAAAGACATGTTGTGCTCTTCCTGTTGACATTTAGATGCGAAGTACAATTAAGCTACTTGGAGTCAGAACATCCCATCCTGTGAAATGTTTGTCTCACTAGATGAGAAGAGAGTAAGTTCACTGCATGCCGGTTTGGGGCTGATACTTAGAACACCTTTTGCTATCAATCACAAGAAGAAGCAGGCTTTTAAACCAGACTTTTATTGATTTTGTTGTGTTCCTGAAACATGGCTTTTTATTTTTGAAATGCTCAGATCTTACCCTTGTATACTGAGTGTATATGGCAGTATCAGCACAGGTAACTTAAAACTCTGAAGGAGATAGGTGCAGAATGACAATCCAATAATGTTTGATGTGTGGTATTCCAATTCCACGCTTAAGGGACAGACTGTAACCTGTCTAAAGCACAATGGCAAGAARAGGAGAATTTGTGGTTTTCATTTACTGGGATACAGGCACATAAAGATGTGAAATTTCTGTCCTTGAGTATCTGCAAGATGTCAGAATGGACACTGGAACAGCTTTGAATGAATATGGCTTTTTGAAAAGAAACCTTTTGTTGGTGCACTCACTGAAACATCAAAATGGGTTGAATTGCTAAGCATAACTTTCCAAGAAGACATTGCCAGCTGAGATTTATAATCATATAATGACATTTCTTCATAAACACTCCATTTAGCTATGGAAAATGAGATCACACATAAGTATTCTGAGTTCTGCTCTTCACATCAGGACAGGTGGCATCAGAAGCGGGATCAGGTGGAGTCTAAACACCTTCAGATCATACTAATAGCACGAAGAGATCAAATGCAGCATTTCTTTGGGAAAAACATTTATTTCTTCAGGATTTTTAAACCATTTTATGTCTTTGAACAGATAATGAACCGACTGTACATCCACTTCATCAAGTTTCTCCTTTCTAACTCCTCAGCATCAGCAGGCTGAGCTATTTGTATCTTTTCCTGCCAGTGATTTTTCTGATATTGTTCACAGGGTGGAAATAATTATTTCAGAATGTTTGGGCTTCACATTCCAATGACAAGTTAGTTTTGGTTGTTTTCAGCATCAGACTTTTTCCACAGAACAATACTTTCAAGCTCTGACTAGAAATAACCATCAAACAACAAATCTCTATTTCCTCATATGATACATAAGCTTGTATCATCCTGGATTTATGGGTGGAAATTCTGCACCTGGCCCTGAAGTACCTAAATTGTAGGGGTACTGTCTTACTTATCTTGAAGCTTGCTGCTTGTCATACACTGAGTCCCTGTCCCAGATGTGACATTCCCTCATTCAGCTCCCTCCTCTGTCTGAAGGGGTTCAAACCCAAATCCACAACATCCAAAAAAGAGCATATTGAGAGTTTAGGGTATCTCCTATATAGAATAAGACACAAGAAAAGTGAAGACAGTAAGGAAACAGACAAAACAGGGCCTGTGCTGCCAAATAGATCTGGGATCCTTATTGGGGATTTCAAACACATTTATACTTTATAGGAAGGAGATGCTCTCTTCTCACTGCCAGCGTATAAAGCTAGAATTTTTTCTATTTCTGTTATAATGAATCTTGAACTCTCAGCAGCTAACTCCTGTGTTTTCAAGATGCTCCATGCAGATCTGGCAAAGCACAGAGTGCAGTACTTTGGTGTATGGCTTTTTGTTTCCAACAACATGTTTTGCAAAGCAGCGCTCTGTTTACAGGATAGTCTGTTATCCTGTAATTAACAAACTTAACAGAACCAGTATCATAAATCACTGATAAAATAATTTCAATCATCTTTATGTATGGGAGGTGATTCAGAGAGATTATAAACTGTCACTCTGATTATCAGTGTTTCCAAGTGAAGGGAAGAAAGTAGCAGCTCTAGTTTGTGACATCAGTCTGCACATGAATTAAGATAAACCAAATCATGCTATTTTGCTTTCTGGTCATTGAAGAAAAGCAAGTATTGCCTTGCTAAGAAATATTGCTACCTATAAAACTTTAAATGGAAAGAAGTGTCAGTATGTATTTCATATTTCATTTTCAGCATGTCTTCACTCAGTAAGTGAAGAACCTGCTGGAGGTCAAAACACTGACAGCATTCTTGTCCCACTTTGCTGTAACCAGGATAAAGAACTGCCACTACCAAGAAACTGCAATGGAGCACTTTACAGCTTTCCTGAACAGCAAACGGGAATTTGGCTTCAGCTGAAGTGAGAGAAGGAAAAGGATACAGGAATTGTGGGAGAGAGAGACAAGAAAAGGAGGAGACAGCAGGGTGCAGCAAACAAAGGAGTGCTTTTAAACTCAGACCTGGCATGGAGAAGCAGAGTTATTACCTGCCTGTTTACATTTCTCTGCCACTTTGCAGCCAGCACAAGGCAAGGCTCCAGGCAGAGGCAAAGCCAAGCTCTCAGAAGCCATCTATTTGCATGGCTTGCTTTCCTCTTCACTTTCCCTTTCACAAATGGACTTTGTCAAACTGCTGCAGGAATTATACCTGAAACAACCAAGGTGCAGGTGAGGATGCGTCAAGGAGTCTCTTCCAATACCCCAACTCAGAGCTTAGTGAGCAACTTCTGAAAACCAAATTTCCTTTTCAGCTTTTACTCAGCATCCCTGGCAAATGGAGAACCTCCTTCACAGCAGCATCACCTCTACCACCAAAAAGGATATGTCAGGAATTGTGTCTCAAAGTCCAAAACCCTTTTTCCCTCCCTCAAGTGAAGACAGCATGCTCAGGCTGCTTCCTGACAGCTGTGTGCTCCAGCTGCCTCCCTGGCCATGCCCAGCTGTGGTCAGAGCAGGGGCCAGTGCTGCGCTGTGCTGAAGAATATGCTGACCTCCAATACTGTGGTATATTGCACAGATGCCATGGCAGATAACAGAGGAAGTGACAGTACAAAGCTGAGCTGCATGTGCCAACTGAAAACAGGGCAGTGACACCTCTGCTCTCATATGTGTCACAAGCTGCCAAATGGGTCCTCTCTGCAACTCCTTCCTCTTCCCCAACACAGCTGGAYAGCAAGTTTATTCTTAGCTTCAAGCCCTTGTGACAATGCCATCTGGTTATGAACTGTTATTTATATTCTCTTTGTTATGTAGCCACCTTTTGAGCATGATAATATGAACCTAATTCAATTATCACAGAGACAAAATACATCACAATAGTACCAGTGCAATCTCAACACAATTTCTGAAAATCTTAGTTCACTGACAACTGACCTGTGCAAGCCAGGGGTTTATGCCAGTTGAAGGAATAAATTATACTCCAACTCAAAATCATAACAGAAAACCAGATTAAAGTTTCAATTTCCCATCCTCAGTTCAGTCCCTTCATCACAGGGCCAGCTTCCTTAAGAACTGTTCTGCTGATGTAGCAGTAAATTTTATAATATGTTTAATAAAATAGCATTAATGTGGTGCCAAGGAATCCCAACAAGATCAAAACCTCATTGTTCAAAGCTGTACAGAAGCAGGCTCTGCTCTGAAGTGATGGTGATCTAATTATGTGAGGGCACCAGGAGTGCACAGCACTGCACTGGCTTAATCCCTGTCACCCTGCTCAGCCCTGGAAGACTTGGCAAACAGAGCTCTGCTCCTCACACTGCACTGCCTCTTCTGTTTGCTCTGCCAAGCAGCATTTTTTATGAGATCCCTTTTGTTAGAAGAGAGCAGCCATGCCTGTGTGTGTGTGCAGAGGTTCAGAGTCCATCTGCAGCACTGCAAACAGCCACAGCACTGGGATTGCTGTTTCTTGCACCACTCTCACCAGCTGCCAGTATGCCCTAACCCGTTTTTCACATCAGAGCAGCAAGTGGATCCAACTATCAGCCACAAAAAGACAAGAGAGACAGGGTCAAAACTTTTCATTTTGCAAATGATGGCGCTTCTCTGCTGTTTAAATTGCAGTCATGAACAGCCCTTCTCCAAGTCACTGCATCCTTTCATTTACATCTTGAGATAGTGAATCCCTGTTTCTAATGGCACCACTGGCACCTCAACTGCCAGGGCAGAATCCCCTCCCTGCCCTGCTGCCCACAGGGCTTTGGATGCAGCCCAGGACACGTTTGGCTCTCTGGGCTGTGAGTGCCATGGCTGGGGCATGTGCAGCCTCTCAGCCACAGCACCCCCAAGTCCTTCTGGGCAGGGCTACTCTGGCTCTGGTGCCCAGTCTGTGTTGGTGCTGGGGATTGCCCCCACACAGGTGCAGTGCCTTGCACTTGGTCTTGGTAAACATCATGAGGTTCCCACAAGCCCAGTTCTTGAGCTTGTCCAGGTCCCTCTGAATGGCATCCTGTCCTTCAGATGTGCCAGCCACATCACTCAGCTTGGAGTCACTTGCAAATTTGCTGAGACTGCACCTGATCCCTTTGACTGTATCATTAATTATGGTATTAAATAACACCATTCCCAATACAGAGCCCTGAGGAACACTACTTGTTCCTGTTGACCACTACCCTCTGGGTATCACCATCCAATCAATTATTTATATCTATGTTCATGGTGGTCATTTGGGTTTTGTAAGTAAAACCTGATCTTTGCTTACATTGGGAGGCTTCCCCAGTTCTCATCCTGCTGTCTGTTCACTTGAGAGGTGTGGGCTAAGAGGTTACCACTGAAGAATGAGGTGAAACAAACTATCTCAGCTTTCTCCTTGTCTATTATTATCGGTTTACTAGAGTTGTTTATTGGGTGTGGCACTTTCTGAAGGTTGAGATGTCATCTAATCAGAGAGTACAGGGGCCAGAGAAGCACAGTCAGGATCTTGGCTATTTTGGGAAGGTTTCCATACACCGGAAGGAATGTTGTCTGGGAAAGTATTTGGGATATTGGAAGAATATTTTCTTTTGTGTTTTCTATGGTACTTTGTGTTATAAACAAAACGTATAAAATGCCCAATTAAATAATTCAAAGAATAATTTATTAYGAAATAGAGCGACAAAATGCCAGGATGCCACAAACAAAAGACAGAGCCGAGCCTAGGATCGGCGCTGGGTGAACCGCAGGTACAGCCTCTACCGCACTGCACCCTCCTGGTTCACAAAGTCCGTTCGGAGCAGCCAGTTCTTATACTGTTTTTCTGCCTGGAGGCTATATTGCAACAGTCTATTCATCTGTACAGACTGTATATGTACATCCTTGTTGCATATTCATCTGGCTATGAACGCTTTCAGCATTGCTGGACTGCTGAATAGTTTTCCAGACGGAGATGAGTGTTTGAATGGATTTCTGAGGAGTCCCATTCAGATGTTATCTGCAGTATAGGTGCTGATGGTTTTAGTAACTGCTCTCATCACCGGTCCGATATTGATTTGCTTTGCGAGTCCACCTGTCTTTCTGTTGCAAATCTTGGTCTCTGGGCTTACTGGCAGCAGTGATGTGATCTTAATGTGTACATTCCGCAGTCCCCCTCCCAACCTTTATTGTGGCACGACGTAGGATTTTATAATATAACATTATAACACTTAATATAGCAGTTTAAACATGAATTATTTCGGGGCACCTATCACACTTTGTATGCTGTAACCTTAGTACCTGATTTTCAGGATGGTCTGAGTATGGTAAATCTTGGATATTTTCCTCAAGGCATTCACTATGGATTGCTGGGCTGTTTATTTTTTAYCAGCTATGTTATTCCTCAGACTTGATGTTGACTTACACTATTTCCCTGATGGACCTTACTTCTGAGGCTTTTCCCTGCTCCTGGGAGAATGATGTTCTAAGTAYTGGTCCATAGAAAGAACTCATGAAAAATAGGAATTTTATCCTTTAAAATGGGTTTGAGAGCTTCCCTTTCCTCAAATGGTTGCCTGTTGCCTGATCTTGCTGTTTACTTCCTTATCAGAGGCACAATCTTGAGTAATATCACTCTTGCCTTTTCCGAATTGAAGTAGAGACCTAGAGAAGACATGGCTATTGAAGTCTTACCAGCTARCACCATCCATTTGTCGGTACAGAATCCTTTAGGTTGGAAAAGCCCTGGGAACATCAAGTCCAGCCATTAACTTAGCAAGTCTACCAGTAAACCATATTCCTATGGGCCATGTCTACGTGGCTTTTAAATACCTCAAGGAGTGGGGATTCAACCATGTCCCTGGGCAGCATGTTCCAATCTTCAACAACCCTTTTCATAAAGAGGTTCTTCTTAATATCCATTYGAAAGTCCACTGGTGCAACTTGAGGCCATTTCTTGTCATCCTATTAAGGAGAAAAGACTGACTCCCAGCTGGCTGCACCSTCCTTTCAGATAGTTGTAGAGAGGGGTGGGGTAACCCCTGAGTCTCCTCTTCTCCAGTCTAAACAACCTCAACTCCCTGAGCCACTCCTCATGCTTCAGACTTTTCACCAGCTCCATTGTCCTTCTCTGGACACACTCCAGCAATTCAGTGTTTTTCCTGTAGTGAGTAAGAGGYCCACAAGTGAATACAGTGTGGCCTCACCAGTGATGAGCACAGGGGAATGATCCCTTCCCTGCTGGCCACACTATTGCTGATCCTGGCCAGGATGCTRTTGGCTATCTTGGCCTACTGGGCACACTGCTGGCTCATGTTTAGCAATGTTGACCAGCATCCTCAGGTTCTCTGTCTCAGGCACTTTCCAGCAGCACCACCTCCAGCCTGCAGGGATGCCTGTGGCTGTTGTAAMGTGTCAGGGTCCCAGAGGGCAGTCCTACTCTGAGAGAGCCAATGTTTGGGGCTCTCATGTACTGAATTACAGAAAAATGACACCATGCAATTAATTTAAAAGTTTTATTTGTGGTAGGAAGGATTTAAATCTTCTGGTAGGTTGAAAGCTCTGTGGCAGCAATGATATAAACTTTTCTGAACAGCCACAGATTAAACTTTGCTGAGCAGCATGTGACAATAGTGGTCTTTGAACAACCTGCAGCAGCAGTGATTCAAACAATTTTAAGCAGAGATAAAAAGGAAGAAGGAGAGACAGGAAAATAAAGGTAGGGAAATTAGATCTGTGTCACCACCCAGGGTTACAGTACTGCCTCTGGTCTCTTTCCTCTGGATGTCAGGTGCACACCTTTGCTCTTTCTGTTGCCCTATTTATAGATTAGTCCTTGCATGTGCATTTTGTTATTCTAGAACTTTTCAGAAGGGTGTTTGATGGTCTCATGACTTCAAATTTGTTTTTAAAAATAGTTACCCAAGATAAGGAAGCTGGTACCAGAGAAACACTATGCTGCCTCAGCAAGACCCTCTTTTCTARCCAACCATCTTACCTAGTTGGCATGGTAACATTCCCTTTCTGTCAAAATTTTAAGACTTTCATCCTTTCATGTTTGCATTAAGATTTTCTGGTTGTCAATCTCTCACACAATTGAAGGGCAAGACCTGACACCTGGCCTTGATGAACCTCTTGCCATTGGACTCAGCCCATAGATCCAGCCTGTCCAGATCCCTCTGCAGAGCCTTCTGATCCTTTGGCAGATCAACACTCCTGCCCAGCTTGATGTCATCTGCAAACTGAGTAAGGGTGCACTCAATTCCTCGTTCACACCATTGATAAAGATACTGAAGAGGGCTGACCCCAACACTGAGCCCTGGGGAACACCACTGGTGACTGGGCCCCAGCTGGATCTAACTTCATTCACCAACGCTCTTGGGACCCAGACATCCAAGCAGTTCTTTATCCAGTAAAGGGAGCACCTGTCCCAGCTAGGAGCATCCAGTTTCTCAGGAGARGGCTTAGGGAGGTGATGTCAAAGTCTTTACAAAAGTCCAGGTAGACACATCCACAGTCTTTCTTTTATTGACTAACCAGGTCACCTTCTCTTAGRGAGCAATCAGGTTGGTCAAGCAGGACCTGGGACCTGTCTTTCACAAACCCAAGCTGACTGGGCTTTATCCTCTGGTTGTCTCACACTTGCCTTATAATGACACTCCAGATGATCTGCTTCATGACCTCTTCTGACACTGAGGTCAGGCTAACAGGCCTCTAGTTCCCTGTGTCCTCCTTCCAGCCTTTCCTATAGATGGGGGTAATATTTGCTAACCTCCGATCTTTTATGACCTCCTTGGTTAGCCAGGGMAGCTGGTAAATGATGGAGAGTGACTCAGTGAGGACTTCTTCCAGCTCTTGCAGTGCCTATCCTGATGCAGAACTCTGCTGATTCCTTCACCTTCTTATACCTACTGCCAGAAAACATTTCATCCCTCTGGTAAAGTATTGCCTACCTGTGATCTGTTACTTGGTACATCTTGACTGTTCTAACATGGAAGTGTGCAGTGGCTGGCTTGGAAAAGACCCTCTCTGTTACTGGATTCTCCCTGCTGCTGAGGATGGTGAATGTCTGTTGTGCTCCAGCTTGTCTTTTCTTGACCCTTCTTGAAAACATATTGGCTTTAGATTGCTGCAAACAGTATGTCAAGGGGCTGGAACATGTGTGACATCTAGATAAGCACCCCTTGATGTTCTTGGTTGTTTTTTACTTCTGCATTTCTGTTTTTACCACTATACCTAGTACTTTGCAATGTGAATTCTCTTCTATTTTACAGAGACTTTTGAGGGCCTTGTATATTTTGCTAAAATGTACCCCTAACACAGTGGATTCAGAGGCTCAGGCTCTTGAACATCACTCCAGAAGCAAAGTGCAGTATTAATACTAGAATAGCACCTAYACTGACTGTTTCTCCTGTCTGGCTGCCAATGGTCTAAAAAGATCTGCACACCAGTGGAGAAGTACTTCTGGTGTAAGAAAGTGAATTTGCTTGTGCCAGGGAGCAAACTCTCTGCCCTGTAAGAAAGGACTTGGGCAGTGAAATAGGTTCAGAATGTTGAATGTTGGATGGTAAAKTTGTTATCTTCTTAATCTTTTTGTGGTTCGGCAAGGTTGTCCTAGAGTTAAGTGACATTACGCTGGTATCTTAAGCAGCTCTTTTAAAGCAATAACTGAGAAAAAGCTGACTGTCTGGCCATGTCTAGCCATGCTGATGTTTCTTTGCTCAGCTGCTGTTTCGCTGCAAAACTGTTCTGATGTAACCTCCCCAGCCTGGCTGAACTGGTGTCCAGTGTGTTGTCTGGGAAGGCTGATGCTGGCTCCCTCCTATGTTTCCTATACACACTAGATAGCCTGCTATCATTATTTACCCGTTAAAAGGAGTTCTAGAAATTCAGCCCAAAACTAAGTAATTTTTTTATATGTTTCCATATAAAAAAAAGAGGTTCAGTTTCAACTTAGGACTTAAAGGTCAAAAGCCCTAGAAATTTCTTTTCCTTCCTAGCAGCCATTGGCTCAAGGCCAGGACACAAACACTGCTAGGTCTCTTTACCTGTCCCTCAGAAATGTAGTTATTCTCTATTGAAGAGTTTGTCAAAAAAACCCACCTAGATAATTCATTACTTAAGGGAGAGCACGAAGTTTCTGGGTGGTTTTTGGGGTGTTGTACCAAAGGACTTGCATGTATCTGTGCTTTGTTCTTTATCGTTTATTATTTTGTCAGTTTACTAAACTTTTTGCTTTACAAAACACACCCAAGGAGCCGTCTTGCAAGTTCTTTTTAGGCCATTTCTGTGACATGCTGGAAACCCTCAGGACTTAATACAGCTTCCACATGGCTCACTAGACTCTGGCCATGTGTAAGATTGTATTTGGAGTTATGCCTTCTGGTGTAATTCCAYTGTAGAACAGAGATAGCTCCAGGTAAAGCCATTACCCTTGCTAGGTGGAAAGAAGGGTAAATCTGGCCTGGCTGGAGTTATCAAGAGCTGCCTCTGTTTCTTTTGCAGCCTCCATGTCTTCAAATGCAAAAAGTTTGTGTGTTTCACCAACTGCTTGTATCATATCCAATCTTTCTTAGCTGGTGGAGGTAAGGGGAAGTATTAATTTCTTTGTGTGCCCAGAAAAAGGAGCATGTTTCTTTTCTGGAACAAAAAGGAAATAATGAAATTATTCTTCACAGGGGAGATTACATAGCTCATGAAGTGTTGCCACAGAAACCTAAACCATCTGAAAAGCATGTAAAAGACATGAGAATATGGATTTGACCCCCACTTATAGACATGATTATAACTCCTACACTATGTGTCAAGTATCTCCATGCCTCTCCTAGAGGATGAGGAGACATACCCCCACGACCAAGATGGATATAAGAACCACTTAAAAAGGTAAGCTCCCTGCAGCTTTGTTCAGGACTTCACAAGTAATTTTATTTTTTAAGAAGACAGATCAAAACAGCATGCAGTTTTTATTCCTTCTGTATTTGTATGCTAATAAGCTGTGCAGGAACCATGTAGGCAGAAATAGGTAGTTGATAAAAAAACAGCTCTGCATTTATGGTAGCATTGAGATCTCTCTGAATTCACCTCTTTCCGTATCTAACAGGCCTATGGAAATCCTAGATAGAAGCAGGGCCTTGGGAATTCCTGTGTGTTGATCCAACAACAGCATCTTTAGGATGTACTGAACATATTCATGGTATACTGCACAGCTGATCCACACATTTAGTGAATGAGACATCTAAAATATAGAATTTGTATAGATAATATAATACATATATAATAGAATATATACAGAATTTCCTAGATCTGAGCAGTTCATGAAGCATGAGACCTTTTCTGTGTTTGCTGCAGAGTTATTCCATGAATGTACAAGAGATGTATACAGGAAATGTAGACACACAATGCACTCCAGCTCTACTGCTGCTAAAACAGGTGGACTGTGCATCTAACTATGCCCTTGTTTCTCAGTTGCACTAACTTGGCTTATCTTTGTGGCAGCTTTTTTTCCCTCCCCTTCAGCAGCCCAAATAGCCTTGCCCATGCTCTGGGAGAAGACTTACTAGTTTTCTCTACTAGTTTTGGTAGTAAGTCACAAGTAGAAAGTCTGAGGATTTTACCTTCCCTCTGCTCGCCTTTCAGCTACTAACATGGGTAGGTAGATAAATAGTTTTTCTGTGTTTCTGTATTTTATTTTATTCTGCTGTGCAAATATAATAGCTTGTGACTGGTGCTTATTATTGCAGATTTGTCAAAATGCACACAGAGAATATTTTCTTGAAAGTCAAATTTATAAAAGAAGTTGGGAAGTAAAAGGCATGTGAATGCATAATTAAAATTACCTAGCTGAAATGATTGAAAGTTATACTTTATTCTAAGTGCTGCTTGTTTGCAGCTGCATGTTTGCAACAGCATAAACTGTAGATTGTACATCAAACACACAGGAAATGTCCATTTAAAATGATTTGAATTGCGAAGACTATGGCCCACAGGTGCAAAATATCCATATCTACACTTTTGAACACTTTATTTTGCATAGGCAGATGGCATTCACTGGAATATTTTCAGTGAAACCAATAAAAAAAGCTGCTATGTGCAAGTGGAGGATGTGTCCTGTGTTTAGATATCCTTAACTTCTCCATATCTGAAACATATGTATATTTTCGTCTTCTTTCAGTGTTTAGGTCAGCACCTTAAATGTAACTCCAGAGCTCTAATAAAAGGTATCACAGCCACATTTGGTTATAATTTACAGTATTTTTCCAAACACTGCAAATGGAAATTTTTGTCCAAGCCCCCTCAAAGATCGAGTTGCATACTGAATGATTTCTCTTAAAGGCCCAGGCTCAACAGAAAATGCGAGTTTTCATTGTGCTATTCTCTAAGCACTGCTAGGTTTTAGTGATCCCTACCTTAGTGGTTTAACCCCAGGTAGCAGCCAAGCCCCATGCAATCACTTGCTCATTCCCCTACCAGCAGGATCAGCGAGAGAATTAGAAGGGTAAAAGCTGGAAAACTCATGGGTTGAGATGAAGACAGTTTAACAGCAAAGCACAACAAGGAATTAATTTACTGCTTCCCATGGGCTGGCAGGTGTTCATCCATCTCCAGGAGAGYAGAGCTCCATCACAGGTGACAGTGAYTTGGGAAGACAAACACCATCACTCCAAGTGCCTGCCCACAATCTCCTTCCTCCCCACTTTATGYACTGAGCATGATRGCAGTGGTCTGGAATGTCCATTTGGTCAGTTTGCTTCACCTGTCTTGGCTGTGTCGCCTCCCAGTATCCCAAGCACTCCAACTTCCTCACCAGCATGGAGTACAAAAAGCAGAAAAGGCCTTGGCTATGTATGTGYAAACCCTGCTCAGCAATAGCAAAAACATCTCTGTATTATCAACTCTTGTGTGCAGCACAAATCCAATATGCAGCACTATACCAGCTTCTGTGAAGAAAGTTAACTCCCTTTCAGCCAAAACCAGCACACCTGGTATGAAATTTTGGAACATTGTATTCCATTAATCATAGCTGAAACATTGGAACAGGATTTAAAATAGTGCTGATTTGGTATTAAATTACCTTTCCCAATGTATTGTCATGTTCTTTCCCACTGAATGCGTCGTATACCAAATGGCACTGTAGGGTTAAGTYGATGCTATTGCTTACCACAGTTCATGTCAGATGACTTAGCAACTTAAAATTTCAAAATTCTCATGTCCTCCAGGCTACACACATAGCTGTTTCTGCCTATCTCCATATAGGTAATCTAATTTTAATTTAGTCTTGGTTATAGGGAGATATGCCTAACCCTCCAACAACATATGGTTCATATCCTGCGTTCCCTCCTGTACCCCCTAATGTTTTCAAGATTGTGCTACATRGGAAACTATTAATATCGGTGGTTAAGAATTAGAGTTGCAAYAAAACTGTAACACATTTTGAAGGTATAGTAGCACTGCTGGCTTACACTAAGTCAAATAAATTCATAATGCCTATGAGGTCTCCAAACRTGTAGAGCTTATAAATTTTAAAAATTGAAGACAGATGGACTTGCTTATCATATTTTGAATATTTTGCAAGAGCTGTGGTTACATCCAAAATGCACAGTGTTCTCCAACAAAGGTGATGGGAGAAYCTGAAAAGTTTTTTGGTAACTCTTGGTTGGCAGCTGGAATGTGAGGTCTCTGAACCAGTCTCTTCTGAATCTCATTAGCTTCTCACTTTTAAACACTTTGTTAATGCATTTTCTGTAAAAACATATAAGTGTATATTCCTGGTTCACTGGGTTGGACTGGTTTTCTGGTTTCTCCAGAAAAATGGTGTACCGTAGTCATGGGCACATGGTCAGCATCTYACCAGTGAGGTGGTGCCTGGACATCTTCTGCTTCTCAAGGGAAACAGGCATGCCAAATTCCAATTGGATTGAAGAGTTCAAATATYCTAATACAAATATCCTAATTGCATCATTTACTCTATAGTACTTTGACCTCTAGACTTCCTTCCTGTGYAGAGTCAGCTGGAAGCTTATTTGCCTCATTACTCTTATTGTGGTTTAAAAGGAAGGAAAATTAAAAAAAAGAAAATCACCCCTTGGGTTAACTCCAAGACTATTTCATCTTGACTTCCTACCAGTAACCATAATGGTCTCTAGGGAAAGTTGCACARAATTACTAGTAAGGGGAAAACACTATGGTCTTCTGGCTGCAGCACTGGTCAGAGARTTAGGCAGCTTTGCAATAGATTCCTAGTGTGACAGCACAAATCTTTTCAGATTACAGGGCCTCATTTATTTCCCTGATATCTTGTCAAGAAAGGAATGTACACACGTCCCTAAAATACCGCCTAAAATGTTTTCTTAGTCATAAATTTGGATAGCAATATTTCTGGRATATGTGCTATTTCTGCAATATAATTCAGTGTTTCACATGAGTGCTGACTTTTCCTGCAAATTCCAGCACAGTTTTTCAAATAAGGAAGAACTGGGACAGAGTTGCAAGCTCTTTTTCAGTTTCTGCTTGTTCTGATGGCAGGAGCACCATGAAGAGCAAAGCCAAGGGCCAAGGAGATGCCACACAGCACAGCTTGCTAACACCAAGATGAGCTGCAAGCCTCTGAACTTGGCAAACTGTAGGCAGCATCCCAGCTGTGCAGCTGAGGAATTGGGTCARCCACCAGGCCAAGTGAGAATGTAGGAGGAGGAAGGATGGCATTGCAGCTTAGCCTTTAGAGTGGAAAGGCTATGGACTAGAGATCTTGCTTGGACTAGAGATGCTGTGTGAGACATCTGAACAGCTTTCTTCAGACACAGGTATACTCTGTGTGGGGAGCCAGCCACAACCAGCAGCAGGAAGATGTCCAAAGTAGGTGGAAGGCACTGCCTTGATGCTACACTTCCATGATTCCTGGTTTACTGAGCATRAGAATGGCACACACTCAGTTACCTGCAGAAAAAGTCTCTGTAAGACTGAGAATACTATTTAATCTTCCCTCATGGT
>CADDXX010000191.1:16085-95315 GCA_902810485.1 Alauda arvensis | reverse complement strand
TCATGGTATTTCACCATCTCTGTAGGCATGAGTGAGTACAGGCCTGTTTGGTTCAACCTTCTGTGAGATGCAGAACATTTCTGGGGTTTAACTGTACAGTAGTGTATAATGCATTCTACAGCTGCTCTTTGAATAAGATTTGTGAAACACTACATCATAAACAAATATTTATTGAAGTAGAAAATGTAATAATCATAATAATATAGGGCTAAACTCATCAAAGAATTTCAGTTAAGCATTTGAATATGATTCCTCTTTCAGATGACTGTGTGTTACAGAATGAACCAAAGACAGAGTGGATCAGACCAAACAACAGGTCTGGACCATCAAAAGAGAAATTTTACCACAGAACAATTGTCCAGAACAACTGCTTCTACAGGGAACTGGTTGCCACTCAAAGCTGCAAATCTCTGAATCTGGTCCAGAAAAGCAAAGTTCCCTTTGAGTACATGACCAATTACAGAGTTAATTATGGATGGGCAAAGTCCAATAAGATGAAGTTTAACAAGCCCAAGTGCCGAGTCCTGTATTTTGGCCACAATAACCCCTGCAATGTTGTAGGTTGGGGAYGGTGTGGTTGGACAGTGCTCAGGGGGAAAGGGAMCTGGGGGGGTGCTGGTGACAGCAGCTGAACATAAACCAGCAGTGTGCCCAGGTGGCCAAGAAGGCCAAGGGCATCCTGGCYTGTACCARMAATGATGCAGCCAGCAGGAGAAGGGCAGRGATTGTTCCCCACTATTTTGCACTGGTAAGGCCACACCTCCAATCCTGSGCTCARTTTTGGGCCCCTCACTACAGGAAAGACATTGGGGTGCTGGAGCATGTCCAGAGAAGGSYTACAAAACTGGTGAAAGMTCTAGGAGACACATCCTATARGGAACAACTGGGACAGCTGGGGTTGTTYAGCTGGGAGGAGACTCAGGGGTGACCTTATCACTCTCTTCAACCTCCTGAASGGTGGCTGTAGTCAGGTGGAGGTTGGTCTCTTTCTCCAGGCAGCAAGYGACAGAACAAGAGGACACAGTCTTAAGCTGTGCCAAGGGAAATACAGGTKGGATATTAGGAGAAAGTTTTTTTATGGARAGAATAATAAAGTACTGGAATGGCCTGCCCAGAGRRGTGGTGGAGTCACCATCCCTRGWTGTGCTTAAAGAAAGACTGGATGTGGCACATGGTGCTGTGGTTTTGTTGAGGTGTTAGGGCACAGGTTGGACTTGATGATCTTCGGGGTCTCTTCCAACCCAGTGATTGTGTGATTCTGTGATGTGCCACCTCCTCTGGTGGAACATTATGTCCATAAAATACAAGGTCAGTTATATTTCATTTGATGGCCTCACTACACACAAATATTCTTACTACCAGGGGTGGGCTGTTCAGCTCATACCAGACAAATCTAGTCCCTGTCTTCTTTTCTCCACTACAACTGAATTTCAGGAAAAAAAACCAAAGCTTGACTACAGCCTCCTGTATTCACCAGAAAACCTGATGAATATCCTCCTCTTCTGGAGAAAATGGACCTTCACACCACTTCTTGGACACATTGGAAGCACCCAAATCATTGGAAGCACCCAAATGAATAGCCAACCAAGATGTGCCAATCTTTGGCACAGCTTAATAAATTACTGAACCATTTAATAGGTCTTCTATAGTGAAAGAAGACTATAAGCCTTGGCTATRAAATAGACTAAAACTTATCACTCATGCTCTGGCCTTTCTCAGCAAAACCAATAGATTTCTTGACTACATTTTGTATCCATCCTGGGCCTCATTTACTCACAGTTATGTAAACCTATAAACCTTCTGGTCAGSCCCAAAGCATCACACTCTCCTAGATGCCAAAACAACATACACTGCCAGTTACAAACCAAAGGGGATTGTTAGATGCCTGGCTTCTTACAAAGACCCAACCCAGTCATATGTTTGAGAAAACTGATGCTGACAGCTTGATTTTGTTTGTAACTTTTTAAACCAGTTGCTGGTTTCATATTTGGAGAACTCTTAAAATAAATTTAATTCCCCAACACTGAGGGAATTAACTTTCTGATTAATTTGTACAAGTGAAGAACATAAAATCCAGGGAAAAGACATATTGATTTTTGTTAATTGTTTGTTTTTAATTTTTTTAATTGTTTGTTTTTAATTTTTTTAATTGTTTGTTTTACCCCACACAACTCTTGCTTATTAATTGAGAGATCTCCTCCTCCTGTGACAGTAATAGAATGATCTCTTAGTAATAAACTTTATTATTGATGTAAAGGGGATTCAGCTATGTCCGTAAAACCAGAGGTAAAACATGGGAATTGCATCATTTGAAGTCACATGTAAAAGTCATTGCTGGATAACAAAGCCTGACATCCAGCCTTTTTCAGTATTCCCATCAAAGACACATACAAAAGGTACAATTACTGGMTAAATATTATTGAATATTGCACCTTTGTAAATTGTGTCACTGTGCTGCCCAGAACTAGGCCATCAGATGGGAGGTTTTTGTGCCAAAGATACCACCCTCGACTGACACCTTGTAAGAGAAGTTTTTCAGTAAAAACTCTTCACTTCAAGGTTCTGGATGAGCGCCAGAAACTTCAGAGAGTTGAAATTGTCTCATGTTGCTACAGCTCAGCCAGCAGCTAGAGTTRCATTATGTTTTGAATAAGGCCAGTATTAAGCTTCTGACTTGAATGGTTCATTTCTTTGTCCAAAGTAGGCTTATGAGTGTTCTATCAGCACTATGAAACTTTCTGACTTCTTAAGCCCATTCTACTTTCCTAAATCCTCCTCTCCCTTACTCCGGCAGCTCTGGCTGTTTCCTGAGTATTTAGCTGAAGTGCTAGCTAAAGCTGCTGCATGATTCTTGTAGGTCCCTTCCAACTCATATGGATATTCTATTTATATMTGATTCTATGATTCTGTGAAAGGCTTGTGTCTGACCATCAAAGCAGCATTTAAAGGGGAAGATAATTTTCTGTATGAAGGTATTTTAAAACTTTGGAAAAGCTTTGTTGGGATAGGAATTCTTCCTAAGTGCTGGCAAGTTAAAGCCAAACATATTCCATCTGAAAACAGGAATGCTTAACCCTGAGGGTGGGAAGCCACTGTAACAATACCTTAGGGGCACAGTGGTTCTGCTTCACTTAAATCAGTCCTAGAGGCCTTTTCTAAACATATGTCCTRTTCAATGAAAAATTATGTTCCTTGCAGCAGGAACAACTAGGTCAAAAGGAACAAAAGGGCCAAACTATGCAGTCATTTATGACTTCACACAGCCTTCAGAAATTCAGTAATCTGTAAAATATTCACTCACCTGTGGTGAGGTATTGACCTAGAGTATGTTTGACATTTTTTTTCAGCTCTTGTTATTTTACCAGYGACTCTTCTTGAATATTCATTTCTTTAATATTGAATTTCTACAAGAAAACACCTTTTCTTCCCCATCTCTTTTTATCTAGTTGTTTTTCAAACTTTATTTACAAACCTGCAATTCTGCCAGTTCTGAAATAGAATTTATATGGAAAAAAAACCAAACAGCTGAAGCTGCAGAAAACATTGTTCTTTTATGCTTAAGAGCTCTCCAACTGTTCTTTCAATTCTTTGATATGAGACTGGCAGGGAATGCAGAGCAAGGAGAGWCTAGTGTGCAAATTTATCTTTATTACAAGTTTGTGTGGATCTTTTTTTTCTGGGTGGAAGTTAGTCTTTTCAAGCTCAATAGCAATGCAAAATGCCATTCAGCACTTTCAATTGCTGGGTTTCGAACATTAACAACGGTAATCTTGATTTTCCATGCAGTGGACCWGCTCACACCAGCATCAAGCAGACATGATTGGTGTAAATCCAACTTTTGTGGAGCATAAAACACAGGCTTGGTGTTTTTTTTCCTTTTATTTTGTTTTGTTTGTTTGTTTGTTTGTTGTTGATTTTGTTTTGTTTTGTTTTTGTTGGTGTTGTTTTGTTTTTGGGTTTTCTTTTTCCTGTTTCACACCCCTATGTATTAAAAACTTATTAAAACCAATATATGATAACACTAAAGAACAAAGTGATTTCTATTTTGTGACTTAAGGTGTGATTCCACAGAAATTAAGGCCGATTAAAGTGCGGGCTGCTGCAGTTTCAGATTTTGTCCTCCTACAGCTGCATGGTTTCCCATTGTCCCTCTTTTGGCAGTACCATTAATGTTATTACCTGTCTGACTGTATGATGGACTAAGTCAGAAGGCTTAYCTGGCTGGGTGCAAATCAGTGTTTTATCTAGATAGCAACCCATTTATTTAATTTTCCTGAATGAGTTCATGACRCAGATGTGCAATTATCAACAGAGGTGCAGATGGTCAGGGAAGAATCACATGGCTCAGGTAGCCCAGACTTGACTGGACAGTCCTCCCTTTGCTCAGTAGTGCATTTAAAGTAAAGCAACATGTTCTGKGTCTAAAGTTTAATTTTGTTTGAATTAGGCATTGTCATAAGAAAATCAGCATAAGAAAAATATCGATAATTATATAATTATAATTTGGAATAGAATTGAAGTGTTTAACACAGAAAATAAAGTTGGGCTGCTCTACAGTACACAGGATTTGGATACTCTTTTCACGCAGAATGAGTTCATGGATAAAGATGAGGAGAAGTTATTTCTACCTGATGTTTGAGCCAATTAAATTTATTGTTTCCTTAGAGTCATCAGATTCTTAGAAAGCTGGAAATATGAGTCAGCCYGAGAAAGAGCTTAAAATGTCACTGAACTGCATTTCAGGCTTGTGTAATTCCTTTTGAAGTTACATAGTGGAGGAGGAAGAAAATGAAAGTATACCTGTGTGCATGACAGCAGCAGGTGCTAGTGCTAGATAAGCAAGCACTTGCTCARAAATCTCTCAGATCTGTAGAGATTTTGCCTATTTTATGGGAGAGTATGGCCCAACTTCTAGTGTTGAGAGCAGCCATGAGGAGCTGATGGATGTCAACTGTACCCAGCTCACAGGGAAGTGTGTTGCCTTCCTGGGGCCAAAGTAAGAACATCCCAAGAAACTTCCCATGCTGGTATGGCCAACTGATTATCACCTGCTGCAGCTGAGTAGTGGTGACATCCCAAAAAGGCAGCTGAGGACAGTCAAGTGCGACCTCATGGCTTTGGCATGACTGGTCAAGGGATCTGGAGCACAGGCTGTGATCTCTTCTGTCTTGCCAGTTTGCAGAGAATGATGGAGCAAAACCCGGGAAAAAACCCAGGAAGGAAGGAAGGAAGGAAGGCTGACTTTCCCATGGTTTGGATTGGGTTAGGGAACACCTAGGCAAACCTGACATCCACAAATCCATGGGTCCTGACAAGATGGATCCAGAACACTGAGAGACCTAGCAGACACCACAGCTGAGTTGCATGGAGAATCAGGAGAGATGCCTGAGGACTGGAAAAAAGCATATGTCACCCCAGTCTTCATAAAGGGCAAGAAGGAGGACTCAGGGGAATGCCACCCAGTCCACCTCACCTCAATCCCTAGAAAGGTGATGGAGCACCTCATTCTGGAGGCTATCTCTACTCACATAGATGAGAAGAGGGAGACCAGGATGGAGTCAGCATGAATTCAGCAAAGGGACATCATGTGTGACCAATCTGATTGCTTTCCACAGTGAGTCAGGTGCCTGGAGAGATGGATGAGGGGAGAGCAGTGGATATTGTTCCACTGGGACTCTGCAAGGCTTTTGACACTGTCTCCCACAATAGCCCCACAGGCAAACTCAGGAATTGTGGCCTGGATGAGGGCACAGAGAGGTGGACTGAGAACTGTCTGAATGGCAGATCCCAGAGGATTGGTATCAGTGGCACAGGGTCTGGTTGGAGGCCTGTCAMAAGTGGTGACCCCCAGATTCAATAGTGGGCCTGGTCCTGTTTAACTTCTCCATCAGTGCCTGGGATGAAGGGGCAGATGCCTCCTCAGGAAGTTCATTGCTGTCACAGAGCTGGCAGCAGTGGCCAATACCCCAGAGGGCCGTGCAGCCCTTCAGAAGGGCTTGGACAGGGTGGAGAGGTGGGCAGAGAGGAACTGTCTGAAATTCAGCAAAGGCCAGTGCAGGGTCCTGCACCTGGGGAGGAAGAAGCGCAGCCACCAGCRCAGGCTGGGRGCTGATCTGCTGGGAAGCAGCTCTGAGGAAAAGGACCTGGGGTTCCTGGTGGACAGCAAGCTGTCCATGAGCCAGCAGTGTGGCCTTATGGCCAAAAGGTCAGTGGTGTCCTGGGGTGCATCAGGAAGAGCATTGCCTGCAGGCTGGGGGAGGTGATCCTGTGAGGCACATCAGGAGTGCTGTGTCCAGTTCTGGGCTCCTCAGGACCAGAGAGACACACAGCTGCTGGAGCTGGTCCTGCAGAAGGTGACACAGGTGATTAAGGGACTGGAGCATCTCTCTTGGAAGGAAAGGCTGTTCAGTCTTGACCAGAGATGACTTAGAGGGGACCTCATCAATGTCTCTGAGTATCTGAAGAAAGGATGTCAGTGGAGGAATTCAGGCTCTGCTCAGCGCTGCCAAGCAATAAGACAAGAGGCAATGGGCACAAACTGATGCACAGAAAGTTCCACCCAAACATTAGGAAGAAATTCTTTACTGTGCAGTGACTGAGCACTGGAACAGATTGAACAGAGAGGGTGTGGAGTCTCCCTCACTGGGGACACAGTCCTGTGCCATGTGTTCTAGGATGACCTTACCTTGGGCAGTGACCCCGTGTGGTCCCTACTAACCTGGCCTGTTCTGTGATTCTGTGATTCTGTGATTATTCTGTGATTCTGTGGCCTTGCACTCACGATGCAGCACAAAACAACACTTCTCAGTGAACAAATGAGTGGAAAGAAAGAAATAGCTGTTGTCAACATCCTACTTTTGAAGAATGGATAATGGCATCAATACCTAAACATTGGCTGAAGTACAAAGCCTACCACCAAAAAGTGTTTCAAAAACKAAAATAAAAGGGTGAAACAAAGGGACTTTGTCTTTGGCAGGGTTGAAAAGGGCATCCAGGGTAGTTACAACATAAAGCATGCAAAAAAGAACGAGGAGAATTATGCTAAGTAATAAGGGATGAAAAACATCACTGTCAAAACCAGCTACTACACTGGAACAGTGACAAATGTCACCTATGCACAGGAACAATTTCATGTAACTACACTGCAGGGGCTGTTTGGAGGGATATCTTCTACCTGCATCCCTGAAAACACAAGAGGTGTGTGTGCTCACCAGCACTACTGATCTCYATGCAAAGCACAATCTGTTTGGCAAGCCTTAAGCACTAAAGCTGAATTAAGGAGACATGTGCAAACTAAATTTTAGACGTGTCGCAGCTTAACAGAAGGTTATTAATGTTTTCTTAGCCAGGAAGAAGGCAGCACTACAGTTCTTCACCAAGAAAAAGCTGAGCAAAATTACTTAATTTGTCTATTCTCAGTTGGAAACAAAATGAAATCCCCCCCCCCCCAAAAGCTATCTGTAATAATGGGGGAGATAAATAATCAATTCAGTTTTGACTTGTATTATATCAGCCTTTCAACCCCCTGTGTCAGCAAGAACTGCCAACCCTAGTGTCTTACATCTGCAGGAGGCATTTCRTCTGGGGAAGGTTTGACAATAGGTGAGAGGTCCAAAAAAATCAGTAAATTATGTACTTACAGTCTAGAAATATGAATCAGCAGCAAATCTGTGAAAACTTTACCACCACAAATTCTACAAAGTGCTTCACCCAACGCTATAGATTACATAGGAGAGTCAATTGTCAGCACCTCAAGTGTTTCAGGACTATGAAGGCAGGGTTGAAAGGTACGTGATATGCTTCAGCAAGCACAGAGTGTGTTCAAGAACAGAAGGAAGCAATAGAGATCCTGGACATGGTATTCAGGAGACAGGAAACAGCTGAATTTAATGTGTGAAAAAGCAGCCCTTTTCTTTGGAAGAAAAAAAAAAAAAAAAGATCTTTCCTGAGGCAGGGATGTGATCTCCCTGAGGGATCTCCCTTATCTCAGTTGGAAGGAGGCATTTGGGCAGAGAACTGAGTTCACTGGAATGGGAAACTTCCATTATGAATATTCTGAACAGAGTTTACTTTTGGCTGATCCCTCTAAAAATCACTCTTCTTCCATGTGTAGCAGTGTCTCTCTGTCTCCTTCCCACTTTGTAAGCAGTTGTTTGATGACCTGTGCCCCTCTTCTTGTCTTCTGGGGAAACACTGCTTYGGGGCAATCTGATTTTCACTTCTCTATCTGGCTGCATGTCAGTCCCAGAGGAGTTTTTGGCTGCATTCAGAAGAGGAGGAATAGAGTAGCTCTAAAAGAGGCAATGCTGTGTTCAACTCTGCATTCCCTGCTTCCACTGGCTCACTAGTTCTGTACTTGCTGGTGTGAGCTGTGCCCAGACTGGTGAGAGGGCTCATGTGGCACTGCCAAGCACCATTACACARGCTCAGGCATACTACTTTGCTGGGCAAGCAGGCCCCTGCTCTGCTTTGCTCTCTGCTTAAAAAAAATATAAAAATAAGAAAAATAAGAAGAAAAAGTGCCTGTGAGATCCTCCCTGCACAGCTGGATTTAATTTTCTGTTATTTGTATATAGTGGGTTAACAGTGAGATTTTTCTTTTTTTGGTAATAAAATCACAAGGTTGTGTGCTATTTCTTGAAAACTGACTCCATGAGTGTTTCAGAAGGTGAAGTGTTTTAACAAGAATGCCCCAACATTACTGGCCATTTATTCAAACCAATAATTTATGCTTTATAAAAAACCCAAACCAACCAGCATGTTGAAAAGGATGAGGGGGGGAGGGGGAAGTCTGAATATAGCCCAAAATAAACTATTCCTCAGTCCAACCATTAAGCACTTCCTTACGAGAAAAGAAATCCATTCTGGCTCTTCACTTGGAGAGCAAGTTGWTCATGGCCTGTCTGGTGTGATCTTTCTGGTTCATTACTGTGCTTTCCCACTGTCTCTGGGGATTTTGTATACAAACCATGCAAGATCTTGAAGCAGAAGAGTACTTTGTAGTACTAAAGAGTATAGTAGTAGTAGTGAGTGGTTTCCCATGCCCAAGTCATCCTAAGCACGTGTGGATAACTGCATGCTTACTATGGAATTGTTCACATCCTGCCACTGCTTTCAAAAAAGATTATTTCTATGCAAACCTCTGATGTCCCTTTCCCTTTAAGCTGCATAAARAAGCATTCTTTTGTTTATAGCTACACAAATATAAAGCCTTTCTTTGCAAAGGCTTTAAAGGCTAGACAGAATTCTTGCTTTTCTCTTTTTTTCCTCTCCTGGGAGGTAAGCAGTGTGTTAGTAGGAAGGATAGAGAAATGCAACCAAAAGTCACTTTGCTTGCAGAGAGGAGTCTCCTGCTCAGTCTCTGTTCAGCTGAGCAGTCCTGCCTCCTGTGCTGCAGCCCTCCTAAAATCTCATGGATTTAGCCAAAATTAGCCTGGTCTGTCAACTGAGACCCTGGGTATTTGTGTGTCTGGGCAAGTGTGGAGGCACCCTGTGAGACAAGAATGATGCCTTTGGTGAAGGAAGAAGTATTGTACATGTGAGAAAGCTGGTGAAAATGGAAATAAATATTTCAAATGGAAAAGGAGATGTTGATATGTGTTGTTCCCCATAATGAATCTGGATAACTTGGGTTGCAATTACTGAAATGCCTTAGAGAAAAAAATGTATATTAAAAATATTAAAATGAATATGTATAGGACCAGATTTAAGATTTGATTCTGACTGAATGGAGAGGAGATGGTGGCTGGAGATGATAAAAAGCAATGTAGGTGAAATAATGATCAACTGATATAAGATCAGTAGATCTGATTTTCCCCTCCTTCAATTTTGTGCTTACTCAAGAATTTAACAGGTTTTTTGGTTTACCTTCTGCAAAACCAGACTGTCAATACATAACATTCTTGATAAACAAACAAACAAACAAACAAACAAACAAACAAACAAACAAATATATATATATATATATATACACAGCTTTAAAAAGGGGGGTAAAGAGAATGGTTAAATTGATGATCCTTAAGCTGTGCTTTGCAGTTAATGTGTACAGCCACAGTTGGTATTAGCAGTTCTGAGCTTCCCATCTGCATACACTGCTGGTCTGGGAGCAAATTTGACATTTAAAAGACTTCGGAAGCATCTCTGTTAAAAGTWAGGTAACTGAATGAATTAAGCTTATTTACTCAACTACTAGCTAAAATGAYCAGACAGTCACTGAAAGTTGGCATCAAAAACTTTTGAGGAATTTTATGATTCTAAAAATCTGGAAAAGACTAAGCACTTTGGTTGATCTTCAACAAATAGAGGTGTCAGGTGATGCTGATCTAGAACAAAAKAATTTATTTATGAATCAGCATTGGAGCACCAAAGAAATAGTAAGGCCTTTTTTTTTAAATAAGATAATTTGCAAGAGGAATCCTAACTTAAAAACTAAACAAACTCCAACTGCAGTCCATATAACTGCACCTAGAAAGCAGGAAAAAGATTTGTAGCTAGAGGTTACTTTGGAAAACTTTAGCTTCTATTTTTTGAAATCATGCATGCAGACACAGATGCCTGGAATAGTTCAGTTTTGCTTATCTTGTCACATAAGAGAGACTGGGAGTAGATCTGCTGTGGGGAACCTTTCAGCACTGTATTTTTCTGTTTGGTCCAGAACTGTTTTCCTTTTGTGAGGAAAATTAGTCAGGAAAACAAAACTGGAACCTTGCTTTTAAGGTTTTGAATGCTTCTTTGACTTGACTAACAACTAAAGCCATAAGCATAAAAGACAATAATTATTCCTTTGAGAACATATACAAACCTGTTCATTTTACACACACAACAGCTTCTACACTTATTTTACTGAAAATGAGTGATGAAATTCACATTGCCTTCAGTACTGTTGCTTGGAAGTCTTARGTCTGGTCTTTGACTTGCTTGTCTGTGTGAGGTGTTATTTGCCTGCAGCTTAGGTATCTAAAAAAACAACTGCAGGAATATCATACAATGGAAAATGTCAATAAATCAGAGAAATATTGCTTTTCCCTTTTAATAAAGACATATGTTTGTCTGAAAAGGGTAACAGCTTAGTTTCCAGAACTTGATTTTTTTTCTTTTTTAAGAGAAAACGCTTTTGGCTTTTGCAWTTTTTTTCTTCTTTCCCCTCATAATTCAGACCATTACCACAATTCCTTCTGCACACCTGGTGCTTCAGGTAGCTGGCAGCTCCATTACTGAAGGCAGCAGCAACCTGTAAGTAAGGACTGAATTAGATCTTTCTTCACACCACAGATTGCTGAGGAAAGTTCTGTCTTGAAGCATTGCTATTTAAAAAAAAGGAGTATGCTTTTATTGACCTTGGACCAGCCTTATACTTCTGGAAGAGCAACGGGGCAAACCATTAGCAAATAAGAATAAAGCAAATAAGGCAAATAAAGAATTAAAACATATCTTCAAGACAGGGTGCAGCCTTTAAAAGGTTGGAGACTTTTACAAATGAGATAAGACATCCTCTTTCCCCAAGGCAGGTACATCATGTGTACTTTGTGTGACAGGTGTGTGCTATAATACAGAATAAGGACAGAGAACTCCAACAGCTTTGCTACTTTGGCTTTTGTTTTTAAGGTTAAAAAACAACACRTCAGACAGTTGTAGTTAAATAAGTAACCTGCATTACTTGTACAAAAATTAYATAAATACAAGTTTGTTGTTTTGTTTTCTCTTTAAAGAAGGAAAGCATCCTTTTAAAAAATAACCAGTAATCCTTATATTACTGATATGCTGCCAAGTCACAATTCAGAAGACAGACATGTGAAATTAAATCCACACTGTGCAGAGACAACACAGTGGCCCCTCCAGATCAGATCCTTTGTGTTTCTCCTGTGCACAGTTATATAGATACAATAGAACAGGTGATAGCTCGAACTTATTTTGCTTTTACACAAAAGAAAATACTTCCCCATGCTGCATTTTGTTAACTAATGTATCAAAAATATCCATCACATCGTCATCATCATCATTGCTATTATGTTATTAAGGAATTGTCCTTCATTCCATGCATAATTATCATTTCACAAGTTAAAAACATCATCCCACCCTCATGTCATAATCTATAAAGCACTCTGTGCACAGTGAAGCAGATCCCCAATTAAATGCAAGTGCTATTAAAATTAAAAGAAATACATTATTATTGTTGATTTTAGAGGAACAATATTCTGGGGAGATAAAAAGAAAATAACAATAGTTTTATCTGGACAAAATAATGTACAATTATTAATATTGCACTTTTTATACAATAAATCCTAATAAATATACAGAAAAGATATACATTTACATACACGGAAAGTCATTATTCTTTTTTTTTTAAATAAAAAGTTGCACTGATTCCTATTTCTTGAAGACCCATTTCTACCAAGAGCAATCACTCCCAAATGTGTTTTAAGTAAGCCAGTTTGAGACAGTTTAATGTCATGAACCTGGAACTGATCTCAGTAATGGACCCCCAGTTTTAATAAAAGTCCACATCATGAAAGCTGTAGCACAGCAGAACTTGAACAGCATTTCATTAATTTACCACCAGGCACTAGCCCCAACAGGAGTTACAGGAGAGGCACAACAAAGCCTTTCATTTAGAGGTCTTGAAGCAAAACCTGAGATCAGGTAGTTCTCCTTTAAAGTTCCAYAGTTCTTAAACTCTCTTCTTTGGAGATTTCCTCTAATTATATATTTTTTCTGAGCAGAGCAGAGAATGCCCAGGAACTGAAATCATGCAGCACTTCACTGGCTGAATATCCACTGCAGCTGGCCAGGAGGAAAGACTCACAGCCTGCATACAAAATCACGCTGTGAGTGTGATGTTTGAGTCTCCTTTGTTAGACCGTACCTTCGGGGTGTTAAACATGGACATTATAGCTCCTGTTTTGTTGTGGGAGGCAGCTGGAGAGGAGCAAGCTTCTTACAAATTATATGTGTTAGTCYAATGGGGCTGATGTTAAAGTCATTCTGTTTCAACTGAGTAGTAACAATCATGAAAAGTCAAAATAAAGTTCTTTTCTAACAGTTATCCAAAAGGCTTGGCTGCCAGGGAAGAGAAATTTTGTGTTAACAAAATATAAAAACCCATTTCCTGAAGATCTTTTCAAAACCACAGGTCTGAAGGTACCAGAACTTTGGGAAGTAGTACCTATTTWTTTCTAAATAAGTGTTAGTAGGATGAAGTATGCAAAGTGTCTCCTCTTTATCACATACAATTTCTATCTTTCCTGCTTATGTTCTCCAGGGAACAGTGTTTGCATGTTTGTACTAAGAGCTGTCAAGCAGATCATACTTGTTCTCCTTTTGCTGGTTAATTATTAACATCACAACTGCACCTCTGTGCTGAGGGCAACCCTTCAATCCCCAGTCTTCACTCACAAGCTCAAACTGGAAACATTTTCAGGTCTTTTTTAGACTCACTTATGTTACAGACCATTGTACAACTTCTCCAGACCCCAGATCTTCAAAGATCACAAGGGTGTCCCTTGCCTGGGGTAGGAAGGAGAGAGAGGTTTAGAAATTAAAAAGGCTTTCAATCTTAGATGTAACAAATAAGCTTAAAAAGCAAAATCACATGTTTGTGTTTTGAAGTATTCTAAGGGAGATTAGAACTGCTCAGCAGAAAGAGACCAGGAGATGCTGATCAACACCTGGCTAAATATGAGCCAGTGTGTGCCCAGGTGGCCAAGAAGGCCAAGGGCATCCTRGCTTGTACCAGCAATGATGCAGCCAGCAGGAGAAGGGCAGGGATTGTCCCCCACTATTTGGCACTGGTGAGGCCACACCTCCAATCCTGGGCTCAGTTTTTGGGCCCCTCACTCACTACTGTAAAGACATTGAGGTGCTGGAGCATGTCCAGAGAAGGGCTACAAAACTGGTGAAAGATCTAGGAGACACATCTTATAAGGAACAACTGGGACAGCTGGGGTTGTTCAGCTGGGAGGAGACTCAGGGGTGACCACATTGCTCTCTACAACTGCCTGGAAGGAGGTTGTAGTGAGGTGGGGGGGGGAGAATCAGTCTCTTCTGCCATGTTTCAAACAATAGGATGAGAGGAAATGCCCTCAAATTATGCTGGGGRGGCTCAGATTAGATATTGGAAAAAAGTATTCCCTGAAAAAGTGGCTAGGCATTGGATTATGTTGCCCAGGGAGTTGGTGGAGCCACCATCTCTGGCAGAAGATTCTAGATGTGGCACCCAGGGATAGTTTGGGGGTGGGTATGGTAGTGCTGTTAATTGGTTGGACTAGATAACYCTGAAGATCTCCTTTGACCCTGATGATTCTGTGATTCCGCAATATGATGCTAGGTTTTGACTCTGGTCCTCATCATCACCTGTCTCTTGGTGTGTCCCATAGGCATGTGCACAGATTGAGGGGAAGCCCCACTMCTCTCATACCCATTTCTTGGTGTCATGGGTCTCTCTGACTCTTTGTGGTCCACCCTCATGACCATGTTTATCTGCATTCTGTCTCCCAGATTCATAGAAGGGAAAACTTGTCAAGTCCCTTTACAATAATGATTTGTTAAAGGGTTGTTTTTTTTTTAAGGGAAATAAATAAATAAAATGAAAAAGATCATTCCATCCAGCTGTATTTTCTGCAAAAGCCTTTGCTCAGTGAAGAAAAGGCTGTGATCCCCTTGTTCCTCCATTTTCATTTCGTCTGTCTTCAAGATTTTCCACAAGTCCCACAGCAACGTGACTTAAATTGGGTGAGCTGGCAGAGTTTGAGCTGCTTCACTTTCTCACAGTACCTTGTGGTGTCTCTGCACTCCACTGCCAAAGRGAAAACAAGAAGAAGAAATGGTGATGAAGTTATGAACAAAGGATTTCTTACCTGAGAACATATATCCTTGGGTGGCCAAGAAGAAGACCTTTGTGTTGGGAGGTCTTACTGTGAGCATGGACTTGATTTGCTGCTAAGACTGAATGTGGTCTGCAAGTCCACAGGATCAGTGATGACTTGGTGGGCAACATTTACTTTCTAGCCTGGGGAAAGGGCTTCTGAGGCTGCTCCAACACTGTCAGTTTGTCATCTACCAGCATTTTGGAGAAGCTCTMGGAGTTTCCTAACAGTTAAACCAAAGATGAAGGACTAAATGAAACTGGATACTTGTTTTTAAGGGCATAGCTCAGAGACACTTTGGCCAGCTTTCCACATTTAAAGAGCCAGTGTGTGGGACTGCTGGGAGTTATCTTGTGTTTTTCTCAGGTCAGAAACAAGGCAGCAAGAAGATGCTAAGACATCTTTTAAACTCCTCTAAGGCTTAGGTTCTGGTATTACTTGTACAGTTTTTAAGGCCCACAGCCTCCTGCTTTTTAGTTTGGAAAAMTTTCCAGCTTCTCTCCCTGCAAGACCTTGGGAATTGGGACATTTCTGTATAGCAGAAAGAGGCTGGAGTGTCAAGCAAAGATCCTGCCTGACACCTGTAATCTTCCTCATTGCTTCAGCTTCCATTAGGGCCCCCCAAACTCATGAGTTTGGACCTATGTAGTCCACTTTGTCTCTGCTGAGAGGGAGGAGCATCAGAGCTAGTGTGTATAGAGGCAACACATGTGGATTCTGTTAGTGTATCTGCAATGATCTCAAAGCAACTGACTTGCAAGACAGAAGATGCAGACATAATTTCCAAACAGGCACATTGTCTGTTCTCTTTTGTTCATTCCATTTTTTTTTTTAATTAGTAATTTTTCTAGTCCCTTGGCAGGCCCAATTTGCTTCTTGTAATCTCAAAGAAAGCAGTCTTGCCTGCAGGATTTCCCATCATCCACATACCCACTGGGTTTGGACTACAGCCATAAGTCTGGTTGCGATTTATGTTTTTCTTTCTGTCTGTACCATTAACTGAAATTTAATCATAGAATCATAGAGTGGTTTGCGTTGTAAGGGGACCTTGAAGATCACCTAGTTCCAACCTTCCTGCTGTGGACAGGAATGTTTTTCACTGGACCAGGTTGCTCAGAGTCCTGTCCAACCTGTTCTTGAAAACCTTCAGGGATGGGGTATCCACAGCTTGTCTGGGAAATCTGTGCCACTATCTCATCAGACTTCACAGTAAAGAATTTCTTCCTAATATCTAATCTAAAACTACTCTGTTTCAATTTGAACCCATTCCCCCTTATTCTGCCAACACATAGCCTTGTAAATAATCTTGCTCCATCTTTCTTATAAGTTCCCTTCAGGTACTGGAAGGCCACAAGTAGGTCACCTAAAAAGAGGGGTGAACAATCCCATTCCCCTCAGCCTTTTGTCATACGACAGGTGCTCCATCCCCATGATCAACCTGGTGGCCTACTCTGGACTTGCTCCAGAAGACTTGCATGTCTTGCTGTTAGAAAGGGGACACAATCCCAGCACTAACACAATTGCCAAAGCCTCCACAATGGGCAGAATTCCTCTCTGGGATGCTGAGCTTTAGACACTGGATTTCTTGCAGGTCTGGAGGTTCCCCAGGATGCCCAGCTGCGAGGTCCAGTGCTGCTTTTCTGAGAGAAGACTCCCTTCTTTCCTACTCCTGCACCACTCTGCCTCCCCTGCTCTCAGCAAAGTACCGTTTTCACAGGGTGTGATGTTGCAGCGCTGCCAGTTKGCTGGTCTGGGCCTCCAGGAGCAGTGGTGCTCCATCACGGGCTTGTTGGAGCGGAGGTGCACGCAGTCCACACGCCGCGACTGGAAGCCGTAGTTTCCGCACGTAGCTGTGCAGACTGTCCACAGGCTGACCCTCCAGTGCACACCACAGACATCGGTCCAGCAGTTCTGGGTGCTCAGTGGCCTGTGGGCAGGAGGGAGGGAGGGAGGGACAGCAAACATTACATATCCCACTCAGAGCACTTTATGGATCAGATGTTTAAAAGCAGTTTTGAGGCCAGCAGCTTTGAACTACTCTCAAGGACCAATCCCTCAGTGGGTATATCAACTGGGCACACTGGTATATCAACACCAGGCTAAATGACCATCTGAACTGTTTGGTCCTCTCCATGAAGGACCAAACCAGAGATGTGCTGATAGGCGAAATGAGTGGTAGCTTTGTACTTTTTTTATGGCTTTACAACCAGTGGGAACAGAACCARTTCTCTGAAACCCTTCTTTTTCTTTCAAGACTCAGAGAAGATGTATAGGCACACTTGGTTCATATCTACTTGTCCCACAGGTAGTGAAAAGGCATGAGTGGGACCCAACAAGCCAATTACATTAATATTCAGTCATGATCAGCCATGATTTACATACCTGTCTAATGTAAAGTAAATGTCTTTACAATGTTGGCAGTGGAGTTTATCTGCAGGAAGACAAAACCTGTGGAGACCTTTTATTTAGAGTTTGTGTTTAAAGTAGCAGACTGGCACCTTAAGAAGATATAGCACAGYCTTGCAGTCAGGATTTGGCATGCATTGAAGATTTTCCAGTTTTTGGTTAACTGGTCTGAAGCTCCTAGGAGCAAATAGGGAAGCCTGGGCTATAAATCTGATAAGATTTGTAACACATAGCTGTACAGATTGCAGCATGACCTGTTTCTTACGGAGGGAAAACCCATAAGTTTTCAGTTAAGTCACTAGTCCACTCAATATCTCTGAAAAGGGTTGTGGTTTGAAACACAAGACATTTCTGTCCTACCTTGGTAAGGAACTGCATTGATCAGATGACACAGAAATCCCATCTTTGGTCTGGCAAAATATCTGCCTGTGCTGTACACCCAGTCGTGGTCCAATGCAAGGCCCATTACACTGCAAACACAGAGGATTCACTCAGGGGAGGTAAAAGACAGGGCAAGTTCCATTTTTTTTTTATACTCTGAGTGAAATAAAATGCATACTACCATCAGAGACTGCTGAGATTTGAGCTGCTTTTTGCACCTCTGCAGGYTTTGAAGGCTGACTGTGCATCATTTTCTGCTCTACCTCACTCTCCTCCAGCAACATTTAAGCTACATTTCTGTCTGCTCTGTAGATTCATTACCTCTTCTGTTCAATAATTTAATCTTAAATACTTCTGTTAGGGGAAATTAAATTCTCTCATGCCATTAGCCAAGAGCCTGTGATCCATACAGGAAATACCAATACTTTTATTGTGCATTTTGCAGCACATGAATTGGCCAAATAACTAAAATGCATTGAACCAAGGACATATTCCATGCCATTTAATAATTTAAAAGCACTGAAAGACAATAAACAAAAGCAGGAAGCATGAGAAGCACAAAAGATATGCAAGCTTGCTCTAAAATTGAGGCTATCCTAACAAATTCAAGCTCAAGAATTACATTTCAGTTTAACTCTCTTAATCCTCTCCTTTGGTTAAAACAAAACTTGGTATAGGTACGAAGCATGTATTTGTGCTATTTTAAAATTACATCAGCTATTAGGAAAATGTTTTTCTAAGTGTCTGGAAATTATATCCAAGAACAAACTGCGGGTTGAATAAGGGGTCATCAGTGCGGAGCAAGAATTCTTGCCAGGGGTTGGCTGCTGAYGGAGCTCTCTGCTACCTCCTCTCCATCTTCAGTAGGAGCCCTGTTCCACACTACCATGAACTCCTCAAATAATATGCCCTTCCTCCTGCAAATTCTTCCCTCCCTGACAAATGGGAGAGAAGAAACTGCCAGGCTTACAGCTGCTTCCAGTCAACTGTCTTGATGGAAATGTCATTCACTCGAGTGTGTGGGTCATTYCTGTGATGTCAGAAGGGGCTAGGGGTCCTCATCACCAGCAAGCCTGAGTCACTTAAAAACACTATGGGATTACACAGTAGAGAACAAAATGCCAAGAACATTAAATGAAGGAAAGGAACTAATTCTAGAGATAGGGGTAGAGAAAGTAGGCTGTTTATTTTCTTTGTGAACTGGGGAAGTTGATCGCTACACCAGCAAAATGGGTGACCTGATACCCCATAATACTACCAAGCAGATCATCTATCCACTGAGCCAGCAATATATTCCTAACTATGTGCAACAATCTTCTGGCTTGGAGACTTGGCAGTATGCAACCATGTGGAACTTGAAGTTTTTCTTTGTAAGATAGGTAGAAGAAATATTATATGATAATGCCCAGAGATTAGGTCTAAAACTCAGAAATTAGTTCTGAACTATCCAATTGTCTCAGCTGAGTCATGGGGAGCAATATAGCCCATAATGGTTTTTGCAAAGATGATTCAGTCCTTTCCTGAAATTCCACAGGGAGTGAAATTTTTCTTCTTCTTTATTACAAGCTTAACTTGTAATACAATAACTCAGTCACCTTTCAGGATTTAAATGAAGATGTTTTCAAGTAGTGAACATTAACATGTTCTCATAGCTGAAGGCACTTTTTRCTACCAACATTATAAAAATACCTCATGCAAAGCAATCTGCTAAGAGAGAATTTGAAGATATGCAAAGCAGCACGAAGTASTTTGAAAATGCTTTTAGGCCTCCATTCTGCCTTTCATCATGAAGCAAGTGAAGAAAGCTCATATTTTTGRTATTCTCAGGGAACATCAGCAACTTTGTAAAACTGAATTATTGTATAGTCCTCCTACCTTGAACCTTATCACAATCATCAGTCCTGACTCAATCCAGGSAAGACTGAAACACTCACTGGCTGGTAAAGGGAATTAAGACTTGAAGAAGGCTATTTCCCAGATGTGTCACTAATCACTATAGAAGGAAATGCACACCTTTCTGCTGGACGATACAGGGGTCTGCAGTAAAAGCCCTGTTCATGGGCAGCATTTCTAGTGATTATGAGAAGCTACAGAAATCCAAGCAGGCAGTGCATCATATACAGAAAGAAAGAGCTGAACAAATAAGCGTCCACCTCAAAAGCCTGCAAACTMTAACCTAAAGATACTAGGTTGAAAAATCACTCCCCTYGCTTTCTGTCTCTTTTTTCTAGCCCACACTACGGGACTGTCCTTGGAATGCCACTTTGTTCCTTACCTGGCCCCAGGGGGAGGCTGCCCACTCGACACAGGGCTGCCTGTTACAGCTCTGTGTGTCCACAGGGCGCTTGGACACCTGGGCACAGGCCTCGTTTGGCACTGGGATAGAGCTGCCTTTTGCTGTCAGGCGCTGGCACGTCACCCGCCGCGTCTGAACGCCTCCGCCACAGCTCCGCGTGCAAGGAGACCAGGATGTCACCATCCACCTGTGACAGAAAGGAGAACAGCTCAGGGAGCAGGCACACGCCACTGTCTGCAGGATCCTTGGCATCGGTCGTTATCAACTGGACCAAAGACAGGCTCATTTAGGGTGTGATCCTGGAACATCTGAGATTCTCAGCCTCCCATGGTGTTCACTTAAAACTGTTCAGAGAATGAAAGTTGAGAAAACTGCAAATTTTTCATTAATYTATCTTTCTCAAGGCTCTTTGGGCCCAGAATTAATTTTCTAGCCCTTAAAGCTGTTTTTAGAGGCTTAGTAAATACTTGCATCCCTGGCACAGGTGTAGGTCAAGTCTGCACTTACACCCTGGTGTCACTGAGGCCACAAGCCAATGCTTTGTCTATCCCAGTAGCGCTCCTTAGAAGGGAAAACTATCTGTGTATTTGCTGGGGTAGCTCACAGGCCACTTCAAACTTGCGAGAGAATAGCCAAAAGCCTGCTGGGTCCCGCTGGTGCCTGCCTCCTCTGTTGCATCCCTGACAGCTGCCATAATCCAGAAAAGCCTGAACTGTGCTCAGGAACAGTTAGCCCAGGGAAGGAAGGACTCTTGCTCTTTCCTCCTGAGCTCAGAGCATGCATTCAACCAGGTGAGGCTGAGGCTCTGAACCCCTCTCTACTGGCATTTAAAAAATCCAGTCCAACTAGCCAAAAGGCTGTAAATAACCGAAAACAAGAGTCTAATACATTTTGTGATTGTAAGGATCTTTAGGTGAAACACTCATACACTCAGGTTTTGGAAAGCATTCGGCAGGAATAGAGAGAATGCAAATGATTGCTAGTTTTCTGAACAGTTTTATGGTCCAGCATGCAGTTTGCTTCATTAAGTTTCTGGATACTTGGCAGGATTTGTGTGGTTTTGGAAGTAAAATACTGCCTATCACGTCCCTCACCAGCAGTGTTTATGATTACTTTACAAAACAGGCAATAGGCATTCCCCAGTCCCATGGAGAGACATCCGTTTCTATTTCTCCGCCTTCTRCAGGTGATTAACTCCAGTGGTCACAGAAACAAGTAAAAACAAACATATTCCCAACCTGAAAAACAAGAACACTGGTACTTTTTCATTCAGTTTCGTGAGATTGAGCCTGCAATTTCCGCACTGCTTATAAAGCTCTGGTCTGCATGTCAATCAGCTTTTATTTCCAAGCTTACATCWCAGCAGTTTTTCAGGAGCTGAGGGAGGATTTGGGATTGTGTTACAATTCAGGGAAGGTATAAAAAGACATAAACCATTCCCATGGAATYTATTGTCAACAGCAACGAAAACTGCTGCTAATGAGCATGTTTCATATTCCATCAAATMTCTTTTGGTTTATTTGGTTTCTTCAGCTGGCAACTCAGAAAACATTTGCCTGCAAAGAAGAGTAGGAATATATTTTAAAAGGTAATTAAACAGAAACTTGCAATRTACCCAAGACACAGCAAGAGTGGTGGATGTGGTCACTTCTCATCAGGCTCCAAAGCACCTCTCCTTGCCTCAGCTTAGACTGTCTTTTTTTTAAATACAAKTCCTAAATCACTGCTGTATGAGGSAAGTTGTACTAARTTTCTCTTGAGATACTACTTTTAAGTGCTTGGATATGGAAACACAAAATATCCACATTGGAAATAATGGAGAGGAGGGAGTAACACCAGGAAAAATATAGAAAAGCGTGTTATACATCACAGCTAAGAAGGTACTTTGCAGAAGGAGGGAGCATAACACCACACTGACTCTGGATAAGCTCAGGATGTACTCTTCTTTGCACCAATTACATTGGTAATTACACCAATTACACAAATGACACAAAGAGTGTCAAAAAAAAAAAATAGACTGTGTGGGGTGAAGTCAGAGAATCATTTATGTTGAAATGACCTTTAATATCATCAAGTCCAACCATTAATCCAGCAATGCCAAATCCACCATTAAACCATGCCYCTATGCACTGTATCTACACATCTTTTAAATACATCTAAAGATGGACTAAATYGCTTTCCTGGGCTGACTATTCCAATGCTTGACAACCCTTTCCATGATGATTTTTTTCCCTAATAGCCAATCTAAACTTCCCCTGCTGCAGCTTGAGACTGATTCTTTTTGTCTTGTCACTTATCACTTGGAAGAAGAGGTTGACCCTCACCTTACCACAGACTCCTTTCAGGCAATTGTGATAAGAGAGTGATAAGGTCTCCTGGACCTCATTTTTGCCAAGGTAAACAACCTCAGTTCCCTCAGGTACTTCTCATGGGACTTGTGCTCCTGACCCTTCACCAGCTTTTCTGTCCCTCTTCTTTCTTGTAGTGAGGGGTCAAAAACTGAACACAGTACTTGAGATGTGCCAGAGGAAGACCTATGTGTAGCCAGAAGTTTTTCAAGCTGTCCTGGCTCATTTGTGTTTAGCAATAAGTGAAAACCAGGGGACCACAAGGGCAGAGAGTTACAATTCCAAGGCAACCACAAACAAGTAGACTCCAAAAAGAGGCAGAACTCAGCCCCTTTCATGYGCACTAGATCTGATGAGATGTCCCCATTTTACAAAAGATATTTCCACTCTGTTAAGGGAGTTCTTTGCAGCTACAGCTACAGCTACAGTCCTGCCCACACTGATGTCCAGGCAACAAAAGAACTCAGAATAAAATCACAAAATAGCTGCTAAACTTAGCTTTTTGTCTGTTATATTGTTGGGGCAAACTGCTATGAAGCCATGTGTAACACAAAAAAGAAATGATCCTCCAGTTCTTGAGAGACAAAATTTCCATGTGTTCAGTCCTCAGAACAGGCATATAAATATATGATATTTATAACCAACATAGGGTGTGACTGGAATCACCCAAGATATTGCAAGCTGTGAATTCTCTTTCTACCTTGTCTAAAGTTTCCCCACAAATATTGCTACAAAATCCCAGCTGGATTTGACTGGATCAAGCAGTCAAAAACTCCCTTTTAGCCATGACTTCTCCCAGCTGAGAAGCTGCAGTGGTGTGATGCCCCGCACTAAGAACTCTTCCAGCACCTCTCAAATGCACGTAAGATATTTTTACATGAGACAGACGAACCGTGAAGGGCAGTCTCTTCTGTTGCATGCGATGGGCTGCAGAGATGGCTTGGGTGTCTCTCTGCAGTAGGATGTGTTGACTTCATCCCCATCCAGTAAGCACCTCAGCTGGGGCAGCTGCAGTCCTCTGTGGCCGCAGGAAGCTGAACAAGCTGTCAGTTTGTCCACCGACCACCGGTACTCTGCCAGGAAGTATGGGAGAGGCGTGTTAACATGGAAAAACTCACAGCAGGAGCTTAATTAGAAAGGAGAGAGTTGAAGATGTTCTCCAGGATGAAATACAGGGATTCAGTGTACAGGAGCTACCTACCCCTGCAAGGCACATGATTCAACCCCCTGGCTGCCTTTGGTGGAACAAACTCAGTTTTTTGGTGCTTAGAAGCATTAGGCATGGAAAGTTAATGACATGGTACGGCAGTTAAACAAAGCCAGATGCCAGTCAGCATCTATATTTTTAAGGTGTGTTATTTAATGTAGATATGATTAGCTGTAGTTTCCAGCGGAATCTATGACTCTGTGATGTTGAAACACTGTGTCTCTTACCAGACAGTTCACAGAGAAAATCTGTCCCGAAGATAAATGTGGGAGCTGCAATACACTCAAAATTTTGTAGGAAAATTTAAGGAAAAGTTAAACTCTTCACATCTCCATCATTGACAATTGGAGCAATGAAAGCTGCATATTCTGWTCCAACCCAGCTGCCCCACAGTGTTCTGTGGCTTTATTGCCTTTGTCTTATTCCTATGAAATCTCTAACAATAACAGTTCCAGAACTTTTAGAAGCTAAGGGTTTTCAAGGAAGAAGAGACTGTGAGACACTGACCTTCTTGTACTGATAAGGGGCTTCTGGTTTAAGGAGTTTAAACTCGGCCACCTCTGTCTTGAATTTCTGGACAARAAAATTGTCCAGGCTCAACTTAAGTATAGCTCAAATCAGTAAGGTGTGTTTTATGCTCAGCAGGGCAGAAATACCTGCTGTAATCTTGGTAAAGTAAAACACTGTAGTCCTGCAAGTCTCTATCCATGGCAATAAATCATTATGACATCTTTTTCCTGGTATGCGTGGTGATGRTTTCAGAGGGGAGAAATTCAGGATGAGATAGGCAGTGTAGGAAAGTCCATGGCAAGAGCCTTCCAGGGTGAAATGCATGAAACTGAAGAGTTACCTTGTATAGCCAGGGACATTACTTGTGTGAGCGAGCCAGCCTCATTCTGAGCAAGGCAGCTGAATTCACCATCAGCGAAATCACTGACATTGAGTATCTGAAGAATCTGTCCTGATGCCAGGAGTTGGTGTCTCTGAATGAGAGGCTCACCAGAGTAAAGCCAGGTGATGTTTGGGGTTGGATGCCCGTCGACAGCACAACCTAAAAAAAAMCACGTACATGAGAAAAACCTGATGAGTACTAAACTTGGTACACGCTTTGAAGTGGTCAAAATTAGGGGAAATAATCAATTTCACCCCATTTTCTCCTCATTTTCTCATAATGATAAGAAGTAAATCTGTARTAAGGAATACTTTCTCATCATCCAGAATAAAATCCAAAAGCTGGATAATTGAATATCAAAAATTTCTGATCAGTTTGGAATAATTTATATCAGACCTTCTAAGGCTCTCACTATTTTTGATTACCCTCATTTTGCTATTGAARGAAGTGGGACAAGGGAGGTTATGAACCTGGAATAAACTCAAGGACCATGCTTGAACATGCAATACAAACACGACTTGGTCTCCAAATTTCCTACGTAAACCACAGGAGCACCTTGCTCTCTTTTATAAACATTTAATGTTATTCATTGTTTGTGTTATATTAGAAGTCAGAAATTTTTGTTACACAAAAATATCTGTTTAAAAACTGTAGTGGCTTTGGTTCACCAATTTGAGATTTCCCAGCCAATACACCAATTTATGTAGTGAGTTTAGTGCTGGCCAAACGCCCATGAACCCCTAGAATTATTTACTTGTTTTCTGCTGTGAGATAGGATTAGGAGAAGAGCAAAGCAGGCTCAAAACTTTAACGAGTGTAAAGAAAACTTTATTAACAAAACTAAAGAATAATAAGAATCAGAATAAATCTTTAAACTACTTTTCCTCCTCACCAACTCAYGTTTTCTATCCCGCTGCCAACATAAAGAGACAAAACCTGGGACTTTCAGTCAGTTTACCACCTCTAGAATAGTCTTTCATCAGTTCACTTAGGGAGAGGAGTCTCTCTTGCTGTGCCATGGACACYTCTTCATAAGAAACAGTTCTCTTGTGGTTTCTATGTCACAGCGAATCAGCGCCCAGGAAAATGGAAATCTCATCACTGTATGAAAGTCCCTCCCCTCGACTTGCAGCTTTCCCCACAACTGTTTTTGAGGGCTCAATCTTTAGCTAATAGGGTACACTTTTAAGGTTGAGCTGTTCAAAAGCAAAGGCCCTCTTCATCTATCTGAGATCATCTTCATCTCTGGGAACAGAGGTCCTCTTCTGCAGAGCAGGCCTGGCCCAGGACACATCTCATTACCTATTCAAGGCTGGAAGAAAGAGAGCTTTTCCTGGGCTTGCCCATCTTTAAAATGTGATTCTCACACAGGCAGATCTAGCTTTCTTAATGGTTTAACAGGTTGTAAATTCTAAGAGCTGGCCAGCTACTGGTTTTGCTAGGCACAGAGGAAGCTTTTAGCAGCTGCTCTCAGAAAATGGCTTCCCTGGTAGCTCTTTCCCTCTTCACCACAAGCCAACTAATACAAAACCAGCACAAAAACAAAAGRGGGAAAATTGAGCCTTCACAAGTTTTTTTTTTTTTTTTTTTTTTTTTTTTTTTTTTTTTTTTTTTTTTTTTTTTGGGGGGTGTGTGTGTGTGCGCCACACCAATGGGCATTTCTCTTAAAACCCCGGTGTTCTCAAGCACTGTGTGAGGTCTATGGATCACCAGCACAGATACGAGATTTAAATTCTCAGTGAGTTCTTAKCCTGTTGACCTGAAGGAAAGTGTATTTACAAGACACTTTTTACTGTGGTTRTCATGTCAGCTGAACACTTTGCTGGTTTCATGATGAATTTTGAAGGAAATTTGTAAGACTGGTGTAACTTGGGAAAGGCAGCTAAGTTGCCTTGCTTGTTTCCTGAGGAAAAAATTAGGAACTAGGCAATTTCCATACTGTAACCCATCCCCATCACTTGCAGGGGTGGGGAGGCAGAAATGCTGTATGTGAGGGATGGCATACATCACTGGGACTACTTGTGGTTTAGGTTCRTCCTGCTGTGGATGTCACTGAGACATGAAAGGTCTCTAAGTTTCTGCAAATGCAATCTATTAYGATGGTTAGCTGGTTAAACTGAAGCTTTATATTGTCTTGTTCATATTAATATGTATGTGCATGAATGAATATATTGTATACAAAATCCTTTCTGAAACAAATGTCCTGTATAAATAAACATAACATACATATATCAACTTCCACACAAGCACCATTCAAAAGAAATGGGATAAAAAAGGAAGARTATGAATTTAAAATACTAAAAATAGAAGACTCTTCTAAGATGAAGGAATAATCCATCAGCTGATATTTCTTCGCTGCCATCTCCATGTAATTTGATTACTATTAATTATTTAYTGAGACAAATGAAGATGTGAATATGAAGTCTCTGTAGGTGTACTGCACAATTTTCTGATGCTGCAACATGACATTTTTGTTACTGCTCTTCCTTCTATTCTTGTTTGTCCACCTGAGGAGAACCTTAATAAACATACAGTTCCTAAAACAAAATACCATTGCCATTAATCTTCTCAGGAAGGTTGAAGAGTTTGATTTTCAAACATAATTAAGACCAAATCCTCGAGACTTAAGGAACTTGTTACTTCTTTTAGGAGCCCTTGCAATCCTTTTGGTTATACCTGTAAACTAACACTAGGGGACTGGGCTACTGTAGTCTTTACTTTTGTGCCTTTTGCCATCAATCATACCTGCAACTACACTATTCCTGTGACAGAAGTTACTCTCTTGCCCAGCAAAACTAAAGTCCTCTTACTTATAAAGCATAAGATCTCACACAAGATGGAAAATGCCAGTGGTGGCCTGTGGTATGCTCCAGTCATTTTCACGCTGAGGGGTAGATCCAGGCACTGAGGAGAAATTGTCTGCCACTCAGGAGGACAAATACTGTGACCCTCACTGATGCAGTGGCTCCTGAGTCTCTGCTAGTCCCCTGCCGATGTTGAACCCTGCCTGTATCCACAGTGGGGAAGGGTGTGGGCTGGACACAACTGCCCTTTGGGAGTCATTCTCTTTGAGAAACTGGTACTTCAGAGAGCAAGGGCTCCCTGGCAAAAGCTTGACACACACACAGTAGACTCTGCAGTCACAATGACAAAGCTGCACTGGAAATGAAGTAGTAAATGCAGATAAATGTTTAAAAATAAGAAAAAAGGGCAGGGGAAGCAGAATGACAGGGTGCAAACTGCCACCAATGGGTTCACCTCYTCCCATTTTTTACTTTTATTTGTAAGAGTGAAGAGTCTGCTATTTATTTTCTTTGGCAAGATCTAATGCAGTTTTATCCTTGGCACCTATCTCTACCCAGCACTCCCTTCCTGACAACAAAGATACAGCATTCTCTACTGCTCTTTCCCCTAATTTTGTGAGCTCTCTATTTTTTCCTGCTGTTTCATTTTTTTTCCACTCTTGTGCTGAAAAGCCCTCACGCAGTTTCCAAGATACTCTTTCTCAAGTAAAGGAGTGACATGAAATGTTTTACATAGTTTAAAGGCTACTAAGTTAAAAACAATAGAAGACAAAGGAATACAGAGGAAATGGACAAACTTAAAAAGTGGCTCTATGGCTTTTCCCTACATTATTCCCATTTTTTTTGTAGTTTACTTATCTTCTAAGATAAGTGTAGTGATTTCCACAGGTCAGCATATAGCCACGACAACTAAAGAAGTCATGCTGTCAGCCCAGTTTTATTGTTTGCATTTGCAAGCAAGTCTACAGAGCCTAAATGCAGAAAGCAGAAGGGTCAGCTTGATGCTACACACAGAGGAGCTGAACCTGAATTCAGCATGCAGATGGTCCTGGTTCATGCTGTTTTTCATTTTAAAAAATATTGTCAGGAAAAACAATATTGTTTTCTTAGTASTGACTATTTTACCAGTCTTATGTAATGTTTCTCCTTCCAAAATGTGTATATAAAATATTAGCTAAAGGAATAGCCAGTAATCAATTATATGTGGGAGATCTATTGCCTAGATATGCACTACTAGTCAGCAATTATTACTTAACAGTAAAACTTTACTAATACCTATCAATCACATTTCACAAGTGACATCTCCTATACGTTTCCCATGTGTATGGACGCATAGGCTGTGGGATAATATTTTATGCACAGTAAGTGAGAACTGGAGCACAATAAATCACATGTTCCATTAATATCTCCTTCTCGTCTTCCAGGCATAACTTTAATACAGATTACTAATACTTACTCTCAATTTCCCCAATCCCTGTGGACATAGTTTGATCTTTTTGAAGATCAAAACCCATCCCTATAATGACTAAGAAGGAAAAACTAGCTTTGTTTAGAAAGCACAGCTATTGCAGAGCTTTCAGGTATTGGAACCCTTGGGAAGATGATCAGGGAACATATTTTTGGGACTGTTTTGAGCAGTCAAAGTTCTGGCATGRGAGGGCCTTTCTCCTTCAGTCCTTCTTAAGTAGAGAAAGAAAATATTGCCTCCGTCATTCCTTCCAAAGATCACTGGGACTCTGAATTCCTTCAAAGCCAGGGTGAGCCACTGATATGCAAAAGCTTGAGATAGAAACAAAAATCTAATAAAAATGACATCTCCTAGGGCAATTCAAAAAGTAGGGAAAATGTTAATATTTCAAGGATAACAAGGGTTTATTTGGAAAGGGAAGACTGATGTTCCACAACAACTCTACCAGTTTCTCCAGAGGAAAGAATAGATGCACATTCTAGGCCAAATTCAGCTCCCCATTTATGCCTTTGCAACAGTTTCTGAATTACTGCAGAAAGGCTCTGTAGCTGCAGAAAGGCTCTGGGCTAAAATGCTAATACAAGGAGAAGAAAAGACAAAGCATGCACCACTTTTGCACTTTCAGACCTGATAAAAACAAGTGCAAAGGCTGTTGATTTTAGGATTCGTTTTCTTTTTTGGCAGTCTGACACTGTATGGAAAACAATGAAAAAAATGTCAAGTGAATTTTGCAAGTACTAAATACATTTGAAAACGTAAATGAAAAAAAATACACCATTGCCTTTAAAATAGATGTCTATTCTTAAAATATAAAATATTTTCATGTCTTCATGATTTTTTAACAAATAACTCTCTAATTTACTGTTGACATGATGATTAGCCCCAGGAAATGTTTCTAATATTTATTAAAGATGGAATGTGAGTGAAGACTTCAGGTCAAGATCAGGTAGTTTCTTTGATTTTGTATTTCTGCTTTATTTTACTGAACTCTAGCAGAAAAGTGTTGTGGACCACAATACATGGTGTTAGAGCAATAACTGTAATGTTCCTACTGAAACACAACCGTATTTCCACTACAAACTCTACATTCAAGGCAATAAAGGGTGCTTTCAAAATAGGAGCCAGATTAAGGATGAAGTGAGGAACCAAATGCTTGGAACAAACTGTGGAGAAGCCACAGACCAATCTGAATACAAGTTTGGTGCTGAACTACTATGCTGTGGCTGACACTGTGCTGCTCTGTTCACACTGTGTAGGTGAGAYTACTGGTAGTGAGAAACACTCCCCCAGTTTCCTGTCATAGCTTATTTTCTCCTGAGCTGAAACCAAGATGGGAAATGCATTGTTGTTGAATGGAATCAAGTTAAAATTCTATTCCATCTTGTAACAAAAGGATGAAAAATTGAWGGTATGTATTCAGCTTTTAAAATGAAATSAAATCAAATGAAATTAGRTAAGATCATGTCTGAAAGTCACACATATGTAACACCTGTTTTGCTGTAGAGGCAAAACTAAGAGATGTCTTTGTAGTTTCTCTTATGGGGAAAGATCTTCCAGTATACTAAGAAGTGACACACAACTGTTTGCTATTATGCAAATTGTTTCCCATTGCTTCCACACACTAAATGAAATAAAGTTTATAAAAAGCAATAGAATCTAAAACAAAGAAAGCAATACCGTTTGTATAAATACAACTTCTCCTTATAATTTTTAAGGCATTGCAAATAAYATGAATTTATGCTAGACAAGGAAAACCATATATTTAGGAATTTTTAAAATAAGCCAATTCAGTTGATAACAGTAGACCTTAAAAAAAAAAAAAAAGGAAGGCATTTTAAATAACTATTTATGGCTGTAAAGGTGCAGTTGAAACATATTATACCAAACATATGACATGGTTTTTAACAGTTCTCAAAAYATCTAAACTGGTTACCCAATGCCACACATGTTGTATTATTAGATATCCCTTACACAGCATTGCAAATATACATGGTATTCAACAAAAATTGTCAGGCTCATTCCCAGCCCCACAGTGGTTGTAAAAAATGTTCCCAAATACACACACATGGTGGGCCCATTAAAAAGCACAGGAATTTTCAAGCTCTGGTAGTTAATACTGTTCCCTAAAACTTAGTCTGACAACAGAAATCTTACACACTGAGAATCATGCATTAATTAAGACTGTTCTGAATACAATCAGCAACAGCAAATCAAAAATCAAAKCTTTCAGTAATGGATACAGCATACTCAAATGCATACACCTAARCTAACTCTGATAGGTTTATTAAGTTCATGACAAAAACGGGAAAGGATTTGAACTGTAAACTTCTACCCCAGCACTGCCACAGCTCCAGGTTAATTGTCCATTTTTGGGAGAAAAATGGCAGTCAGATGAGACTCATGGAACAAACACTGAACAGCAGTACAGCACAAGGAGTTCAACAAAAGACAGAGCAAGAGCTGGCAAATAATGCAATTACCAAGTTGCAAAAATCAGTGCTGCTGCAGAAGTGTTTTTTACATTTCATAACCCAATATAAACTTGCTACATTTTGAAATGTATCTCAGGCAACTTCATGTGGCATTTGGAAAATAAAAATGGCAGAGTAGAGGAGGTAGAGGGCAGACAGGTTTGGGAAAAGCAGTGATGCTTGCTCCAGAGAGCATGTAACTTCTGTCCTTCTGAGAGATTTGAGGACTATCATAGAGGGAGAGGTTGCTTCAAAACTTGTAATTGAGAAGTCCTTTAGTCAACACATCAGACATCCCAGAGTGTTTCAAATTCCCTTAACACTTACTCTAGAATAAAATCAAGTTTTACAAGAATCTAAAAGATCTTTTATGTGAAGTAAGGTKGCAGGAGGAGTGGTCTCCACATCTCCATACCTGCAGCAAGTCTGATATTCCTGTGTACCCACCAAGATTTGTGTCAGTGGAGCTCTGCATTACTTTCATTAGGAAAAAAACTAGGTCAGTGATTCAGGTAAAGCTTAGACACAAAAGTTCAAGGGCTGCAACTCTTACAACAAACTGAAAATTCAGCAGATGTTGCCCCAGAGGCCAGTGATATTGTTTTATATGGAAACATTTTTAACCACTASTGTAGATCAGTGGTTGTCAGATTCGATAATTCATGGCACAAAACAGCAGGCAAGAAAAAACACTCAAAGCAGCCTAAAGGACATCACTCTTTTGACCCTAGGTTCAGAGCTTGGCAGTGGCTGGACTAGTGTCTGATTGACTGAAAAACAAACACTGTTTTAGTGTAGTTAAAATGTTCAACCATTCAAAGATATCATCATGCAATTTTTAACCCAAAATGTACACAGGGTCTATATGCAAAAGAAAAGCCACATATTTCAATGCAATACTACAATGTAGTCTGACATACTTTGCTGTACTATGATGTAGAAGAAAGATGCTGGAACACTTTATTAACTTTATACAACATTTAGGRTAATCAACATGATAGTATTTGATGAGGCAATTAAATGCAAAGATAATGGCATAATGTTGATATTAATTTTAATTCTAGTCTTTGCAGAAAGGTTATGTACCAACTTGGGAATTCTCATAAATATTGTGACAAGGCAGACTTTTCAGCAAGACAAAAACTCAAAGGAACAGATAACACAATTAAAAGGACAGAGTATCCCATCAATGTCCCTAGTATTTTATCCTCATCATGCTAAACATAATGTTAATATCAAATAAAGTTGCTTAAAAATATTCTTTAGCATTAGAACTTCTTTTCAAACATGATGGTTAATTTATTACAGAGAATGAGGAGGGAAAAAAAAGACATTGTGCAAAATACCTCCTCAGATAGTCATGATTGCATCTGAATCCTACTGCTTATATTCTACAGCTGTCTTTTTCCTTAAGGGGAGCACAAATGACACCTTAGCTGTAATTAGTAATGAATTTTCTTTTTGCTGGCTTTGGGCATATTGCAAATTATTTTGCACTTCTGCTTCAAATTTTAATACAGCAATAATTCCCAGGTATAGGAAAATTACAAACAGGCTCATGGTAGAGATGGGAAGAGCAAAGGGGAATTACAAGAAAACATACTTTCAAGAAGATATCATCTTGTTCTTGAGCATATCACCAAACATTGAAAGAAATTTGTACTGATGAGATCAGTTGTGTTCATTGGGATAAATTATTAATTTTTACACTGATTTTGAACAAGTGTCAGTCCTATGARAGCCAGACGTTGTGGCACAGTACTTAACAAACAATTGCAGCATTAACTTCTCTGGCTCTGCTTGAAAGAGTTTGATCCTGACATTAGTCTATCAATCTGATCTGGTTCTTCTACAATGCTCAGCTGCACATTTGGCTCAATATAATGCACCCAAGAACATGCAAAAACCTCTAGGTTAATTTTTCTGTCCACTGTCAGGTCTAGATAAGCCTTAAACCTATTGTCAAGTACTAGTCACAGGCTTGACAAGATCCTCTCTGAAACAATTAAAAAAACCTGACCCCACCTTGAGCTTTGGGCTTTGGCTCCAAGGCAGTTGGACCTTTAAAATAAGTATTTTATTCATTCTCAAAAGGCTGGCCATTGTAAGTGAGGTGAACCTTTTGTGATTCTGCTTTCTGGGTGATCATCTGGGAACCTAAGCCATTCTACTAGAAAATGACTGGTATATGCTTCTGCCAGCAAAAGAAAAATGAGAGTGAAATACAGGAAATTTGGCACACAGAAATCCTTTGCAGCTTTTAAGTGAAAAGTTTTTGTTGCCACTTTGTCTTTAAAGCAGCTGCATTTTGAATATTGATATTTGCAGAACAAGACTTTGTTGTGTAGCTGGTCATCTTCTGAAGCAGTAGTGAAATTGGCAGCAAAGCTGCTCTAATTCTGTGGTCATTTGGGATAATGTAGAAAACCAGAAAGAAATCTGCTTTTTAGGACTATGTTTGCAGTGCTGACAGTAAAATCATGTTCTGATTTGTGAAGTGAGTAAATATGGAAGTAATCAAGGGGAACACAATGAATGGTGCAGCAGTATTTCCTTTTTTTTTTTTTTTTTTTTTTTTTTTTTTTTTACGTTCGACTGTACTTTCCTGGTCATAGAAAAATACACTTTGTGATCTAACTTCACAGTAATTTTCAGTGTCCCTTACAAGTAAGGAGGGACGGGAACCAGACATTATTGATTAGGCTTTCCCTATTTATTCATATTATCAGATTCCCTAAAATAACATTTTCCTTCTGTTCTCTTTTGTTCATTCTGAAATTTTACAGTACTACATGTTCATCTTCCTAGAAGTATTCATTTCTGAAACTTCTTCCAATGTTCCTGCAGAAATCTCACTTAAATATGACTAATGTATAGATGTCAAAGTCATTAAAACTTCATCTTTCATTGTGCAACACAATTATAACACATTCAGTATTCTTCAGTGCTGAAACAAGGACATGTTTTAAAATCATATTTTGTGTCTTTTGCCAAGTGTGCTTATTATTAGTCTCCAATAATAATACAGTATATACRAGAAGTTGTAGTGAATCTCCATGAGGATTTGTAAGATCCTCAGAGTTTCCCACTGAATTATATTCAAATACAGGAAATAAYAAGCTTGAACCCAAATGAAAACAAATATTTTTGATAGGCCCAAAGCTTTTTATGCGGGAGTGTAAGATGTCAGGAACATTGGATCCTACAGCATTGGTTTCTGCCAATATTAACATTTACAAAGCTGAAGACTCATGGAAATGTGTCTAAGGACTTGTGTAAAAAAATTCATTGATACTTGTAGCACAGATAAACTACTGAAAATACATGAGCTTAAGATGTTCCTTTAACTCCAAAAGATAGCACCATGAAATAGTTGACAGAGATCAAATGGTCATAAATATTTTTAAACTCCAAAATTCTTATCAGTGACAAACAAAAGACTTTTCCTGTGGCAAAAAGAGCAGTGTTCCTCATAATATTTTCATCACCAACATTCAGGAAAACCGTAATCAAAATTTAAGAAGTCACAAAGACAGAAACCTAAATAAGRTTAAGATCTAATGTGAAAACTTTCCAGAGAAATGTATCAGAGCTTACTTTTCACACTATTTTGCAATTACAATCCCATGGAATTTCCTTGYCCAAGAAGTGAAACAGCAGGGTACAGGGCAACAGGGCCAAATGAAACTCGTCTGGATGTGGTTGTATACAGGCAGTGCAGAACACCCTTTGTTATTCAATTACTGCTTTTAAACAATAAAAACTGCCTGAAACTCTTAAAGACCTCTTTTTGGAAATCTAAGAGGAAATGSATGAAACAGGAGTATGACCCAGTCTTAAATCAGTGAGCACAATAAAACCATACTCAAAATTATTTATTCTATGCTAATAAATACCTATGATATTTTTCCCAGTGAGGACTATTTCAGTGAAGTTTTTGTCCAAGCAGAAATGTAATCGAGAGGTGCAGGTTAAAAGCCATTGCAAATGTRTGCAGATACTTGGAAAAGTAAACCACAGAAAACTAAAAAACCTAAATAGAATGTCTCCATTGTGAAAATAAAATCTTAATATTGCTATTAAATGTGAGGAAAGAATGCTTTGGAAGGTGCAGAGATATATGAACACTCAGGGTATCATGTCTGCAGAACCCTTGCTAAATTTTCAGATCCCTACCCCTAAAAGGTGAAAAGATAATTCTGAAATTGTAGAGCTTGAGAAGTTTTCATGGTATGCAGTAATGTGTTCATTAGAGAAGCTTTTTTCTATCTGAGCCTGACAATTAATAGAGTTTCAAAGCAGCCTGTGAAATGAAATTGTAAAATAAATATACTCTGAAATTTATAAAAGAATGAGAATCTCTTTGCAAACAAATCACACCCACAGAAGTGAAAGGAGTTAACAGGATATAAAAGAACTTGCAGTGTAAAGAGGGTAAAGATATATGGAAGGCAGAAAAGGATGAAAAGAAGAAAAGCATTCATGGGGGATGATTTCCTTATATGGCTTAATGTAAACACCGGTTATGTGAAATAAGAAAAAGGAATAAAATGAACAGACTAAAACAGAGAGCTTGCAAAATCAAAAAATGTAGAGAGGGATAGGCAAAACTATGGAAAAGGCTCAGAAGAAGGATATACAACGTGTAACAGGTATATGGCAAGCCAACTTTCCAAATGTAGAAGAAAAACTGAAACAGAACCACCAATGTTTCTTCTTTTAGATCAAGTAGCACACCATTCTGCATGTATTTGTGTWGAAGAAGATTGCCAGCCCCCAGGGCAGGGACTGCTTCTTACAGGGTGCTGTATTTATAGAAAGGGTGGCACCATGGAGCCCTTATTCTGCATGCAGCTTTGGACTAATTAAAGGACCTTTTTTTTTTTTTTTTAATGAATTTCTGAGGTCAAAACAGTCTTTGGCAGTGATTACAACTCACAATGAACTATTGGTTAATGTAATGGTTAACCAGATGCATAACTGTAATATAAGCTCTAAAGACTTTAAAATCTAACAATGTTAAAGCACTTGACTTACCTATGAGAGCAGAGCTCCCTGGACTGACAGTCAGTTTTGCTCCTGAAGGAGAAGTCAGCACTGAATAGGTGCTGGGCCCAGCGCTGCTAAGCACTGCTGTCAAGTCTTCTAGGTATGGAAGAGGTCGTGGAGGCTCTGGTAACAGATTGGGAGAATGAAGTGATGAGCAACACTATAGCAGGAAACATTTTGGGATATAGACCCTTCCCTTCCCTTCCCCTCCTACACCCCCCCTCCCCCCCTCAAGATATTGCTGCATTTCAGAGGGGCAGATTAAGCAATTTGGATAATTACTGAAACTTTGCCTCATGTCAGTAAGGTGCTGGAGAAACTATTAAAATAACATCTGGATGAATAGGACCACAAACTAAAAGAAATTGTCTTTGAAGGCTATCACAGCATTCTGGTTGAACTGATTCATATGTGACAGAGTTATATGGTATCAGGAGATACAGCAGCTTGGAAGAAAAAAAGCAAATTAATACAGCATAGAAGACAAACCAAATGTTCATGACAATTAGTGAAAACCTTTTAGTGTCTGCAACAACCTGGATCAAGCCCTAATTAAGTATAGTTATAATGCTGCCAGATCCTGCATTATACTTAGGCAGAACTCCAAAGGACTAAGAGTTCAGAGCTCAAGAGGATCAGTCTATGCTGAGAACTATGCAGGATTTAGCTGTTTACTAGTCATAGTGCTATTTTAAAAACTGAATGCCTAGCATTCCCAATTCTGTTTGTCATGAAAATGATGTGATATTTGATTGAAATGAATAGTGGCTTCATCCTCTTTCAGTTAGATCATGGAGCGCATTATGCAAGTTTTCTACTGCTGATACCATTCAGCCCCAGGAGTACAGGTCAAGGRTGCCTGAACTGTTCTGTTCCATCAAGGAGCTAAAAATGTAATTTGCTTACAAACATAAGCAGCTTGCATAACTCACAGTAACTTACCATCTTTAAAAGCTAAGCCATTTATAATGATCAGAAAAGGATTTAGAGATCATCTGGGAGTCTTTATTTATAGGCTGAAACTCATCTGATTGTCTTTCCAGATTATTTTTTCAGACTGAGATTCTAGAGTTAGTCTGGATTAGTAGGAGAAAAGTGTGCACCTTCATTTTAGTATTGTCTGTGACACTGAGAAATATCACTGTTATACATCCTCTGGAAGCTAGTTATGAAAGATGAGAGTGGATGCTGTAGTGGATGTTCTAATGGTGTTGCCCCAATTGTGGGGAATAGGTTTCAAAATTTGAGACTTCACCACCAAATGCATTACTAAAGTACTTAAAAAGTCTGGCTGGATCATTCATCTGCCATGCAAGCAGAAATTATAGAAGATCAGTTACTAGGAAAGGAAACACTTCCCCACACTTCCAGTTCCCACCAGGTACCACTTCCCCTCATATTTCACAGCTGCCACTCTCTTTCAAATCACCCAGACAGGCTTTCTGTCTGGTGTGTGAAAAATACAGGGTAAAGTAAAATTCACCATTCAGTGAGCTTGGGATGTACTTTTTAGAAGCGCACTGGTTTTGTGCACCTGTTGTGAAGTGGGTCAGTATCACACAGCCTTGAATGGAAAGGTGGCTCAGTGGAGACAGAGCATTTCACAGGGAAAAAGTGGCATCACTCTCATTTTAAGATAGTTAATTTAAGATATAGTTAATAAATCCTTTTCTTAGCTAGCAAGTCTGAAAGAGGTAAAYTGAGTATCTCGGGACTGGGAAGTGCAATCCCTATCCTTAGACGTTTTCTCCTTGTCCACTTTCCTTTTACCACCACCTTGCTTCAGCTGATGCTGCCCAGAGTACAAATGGAGACTGATGTTTTTCTTAGAATAGGGCTGCCTGCRTGCCATTTCCTCTTTCCACAACATCCAATTATTTCTGCCATCTGGATGTGCGGTGGACACATTACTATTGCTGCAAGTCCAAAACACCAAAATACCTTGGACTTACCAAGAACCAATAGCTGGGAGCTCTCAGTTACTTCTCCATGAAGATTGGCTGCCTTGCAGGAGTATAACCCCTGATCTGATAGAGAAACATTTGCTATTAACAGCAACCCATCACGCAGATGGTGAGTAGGGGACAGCTTGACCTTGTTCTTAAACCAAGTAACTTTTGCTTCGGGAACACCTGGAAAAACATTGGCAAAGTGTAACTAACACAAGTAAGAATTACAAGGCAAAAAATATTTGTAAGGCAAATAGCAGAAGAAGAGATGAGAAGTTCTGAGTGAAGGCTAAAGAAAAAGGGGAAGGGACAAAGAGCATCTCATATAGCCACAATCCTTTAGAGCAGTGACTCAAAGAAAACAACTAAATAAATACAGAGACAGACACAATTAATAAGCTTCTGGCAGGCAGCTGCTCAGATAGTCCTAGTCTAGAAAGGCAGATTCCTCTGCACTTCACCAGCAGCAGAAGAAACAGGGGCTAAAAGTCAGATCCCCTTAATATTGAGGTATTGCTGTTGGGTCTAAGAAAGATGCATTCTGCCCACAAAACATCCACCAAGGCTACAAAAACGTTTTTATGATTGTATTCTACAAGCATGTCCTTCCCCTGTCTTCAGTGTKTCCACACTAACAGGAGATCTGCAGGTACAACTGTTCCTACAGTTTGCTTTGGGGAAGATGAGCAGTGGTTTCATTTCCTTTTGAGCTCCCACCCTCACCAGTGGCACACGCAGCCTCAGGATGGGAACAGGAGGCAGGCAGCAGAGGGATGAGCAAACACAGCATGTTACCTCACTGCCACAAGGGGTAGCAAGAGCATTTCAGTTGGCTTTGTTGGGTAACAGGGGATACCAGAGGACAGAGGACTGAGTGTTTCCTTTGCAGAAATACCACAGAGACTCAAAGAATGAGAGGTGCCAGCTGGAAACAGAACTTACTTTGCTGGGCAGGCACGACTTAGGTAGTGAATAATTACCCAAGTCTATTGTTCTTCAGCTTTCCCCTCCATCAGTGTGCATGTATCCAGCACAAAAAGCCTACCTGGGACATTAGCAAGCAGAATTGTGTAAGCCAGTTGAGATAATTTGGCTAAACCAGTGGCTTTGGGAGAAAGGAATCATCTCAATACAAGTTTTTAACAATGATGAATAGTTTCCAATGCCACATTACTCTTGAACTAGTGAATTCTATTTCACAATCTGATATAGCAGATGAATAAACATGGGCCATAAATCAAGGAAAGAACTAGAAAATAAAACCTCCAGCATGTAGGTGAAATACAGAGGACAGGACTGTTTAGGACAACTGAGAGAACTGCAAATTGGAAAAATTAGCAAAAACAAAAGTACAAAGAGATAAAGGACAGGAAGGCAATATATTTTAAGCCACTTTTCCAAACCTGTTYTGACTCAACAGTCACTAATTGTACATGATGTTTTGCAGAATGCCCTACAAACTAGACTTTTAAAACTGGTTCCTTCTTACATGTCAAACTGTATTTTCAGTAACAGTCTGGGCTTCTGGTATGCAAATGAATATCTGCACAATTTAAGCACTGAAATCAACAGAAAGCTCCCAAGTGATACTGATATGATCCAAATTGTTCTCACATCCTATTTTAAAGTAAAATGGTGCACAGTAGTCAAGTTACCTACACCAAAAATGCTGCTTGCTTTCTGAAGCTTAGAGCAAATCCTCCATCTGGAAGTAACAGGCATCTGCAAGACTCCTGAGTGACTTTTAGGTGGGAGTTTCCTTAGGATTAGTTTTGAAGAAGTCTGGAATTGACCACAATCACCTAACAATAGTTTGAAAAAATTCCCTCACCTTTATCAACGAAGCAGTGAAATTATGTCAAGTGAAATAATGTTGGTTTTCAATYTTGATCAAAACCACCTTTGTGGCAAAACTGAAATAGAGTTTCATCTTGACATAAATCACATCAGGTGTCATTTAAACTCTAAGGCATCCAGAATTATTCTATTTTCCCTTGTCTTTTAGTTAATGTATATAAATTTCAACTCAACAGACAGACTTTGACAGTGCTTATGCCTGCCTTAAGAAGTTGAAAAACAATATAAAATTACTGCCTAGGCTTTGGTTGCATACTCTTCCATTATCTCTTATTTTTAAGAAAACTTCTCCAGGTTTATCAACACCTGTCAGCAGCAAGTCTATATTTCTGGCCCTTGACAGAAAACACAGCTTTAGAAAATATCATAACTGACCCTAAATATTTCTCTTGTAAATATCTGTTCTGCTGTCTTGCTGACTTTCAGTGAAGATGTGCCCGTACATGAGCTGAGATATTCAGATCCAATTCTTGCATGGTCATTTACCACAGACTGTACAGCACAGTGATAGAAACAAAGGTTATGTTAATAGGATTAACTGGCACTGAACTCTGACCAAGAACAGCTCTCATGAGTTGTGCTGGCTCAGGACATCCTGATGTGGCTAGAGAGAAAGTACTAGAAGGAAAAAACTACACTTTTAAGAGACTGTGTGAACAGCTGTTTTCATCTAGATAAGTCTTCACATAATTTCTGGATATACTAGTTTGTTARCCAGATGCAGTAACCAGATGTTACTGCATTAACCACTGCATGTTAATTTACTATGATTTAGTAGCCATGTTGTTAATGTTTTCTGGGGRGCTTTAGCAAACTATACAGATGTAAAGTTCATCTACTCTAAGGAAGTGACTAGGATACAACACATTTGCTGACTGCAGAAATAKTGCATGTTACTCCTATCCTTAGATGATCAAAAGACCTAAGATTGTTCTAAGGATGATAAAAAATATATAAAAGGCTGGATAATCATAAAACTGATGCTAAAACAAAAAGTGTTTACATTAGGAGGAAAATTGCATTTATTCTCATACCTTGTTACAGGTTTTATGAGATGGTCCATTTTCCAGGTGTAGGTAAAACAGTTGACAGAAATTGCTTCTCTTGGATCATTTCTCAAAGTAGCTTTTTTTTAAAATTGTTGTTGAGCTATTAACATTATTTTTACAAAATTAGGATTCTAGTGCCCATAAAACATATCTGCCCTCATTACTCACTCTCTTATTCCCTTTGTAACACCCTAGTTTGTGGTTTATGATTTTATGATAATTTCAAGAGCATTCATCTCTGGTGTCACACAGTTAAAATTTTCTGTAGAGGCAGTAGCAGAAGATTGTTTTTTCCACCCATGGAGAAAATTAGGATTTAAGAAAATTTCTTCTGTATCACTGAAGTGATATACAAAACTAAATAGCAAAAAGCTTTCTCCTAGATGAGAAGACACTGCTAAAATTTTCCATTTTGGATTTTGTCTTAGTGGGTGAGTTTCACAAAATTGCTAGAGATTATTTTCCTCTCAGAAAAAGACTTTGAATCTGTGTCCCTGACCATTTTGTGCTTCCCTCATGTTGTTTTCTGATATTATAAGTACTGTGGCAACTATGTTGAGTCACATCCTGTTGTTTACATGGTGCTTTTATACTGGAGAGAAATGGCTACACTTCTTAGATCAGCAATAATTGCCTGTGGGTTATGCATCTGTGGGTTATGTGTCTGGGCAGCTAAGAGAACCCAGAGAGAGAAATCCAAAATAATTTGTGTTAATGTAATATAYAGTCTCTTTCACACAATGCCCGTGCAGGTGAGCGTGGTGAAGCCTGGGGAAAAAAAACAGGCATCACTGCCATCTTCTTGCTTGAAAGTCACTGGACATCAGTCTGATTGCAAGGGAGTGTCATACTACGCATAAAAGTGTAATGAATCCATGGTATGGCCCCAGCTCTTTGGAGAGTTCCCAGCTCCTCCTCCTCCTTATGTCAACATCATTCCCACCAACAGCCATAGGACTGCCACACACAGATAAGGTCAACCTATTCTGGTTACCATTGGAAAGAGGCAAACTGTCACTGTAAGACTGAGGACTATTCAGTTTCCAGCCTGGAAACAGTTTTGGGGAAAATTCTGTTTCAGTAGAATTCCTCTGAACTCCTGCACTTCCAAGATGAAAAAAAAAAAACGGAAAAAGAAGAGTGCTAACATGCCTTCAGTGTAAAACAAATTTGGCAGGATAAGAAGAAACTAGGTGGAGTGATTTTTAAAAACCYCATCAGTGATGAAAGTAATCAGTCCACGCCCGTATACTGTCACCAAACATCCCCAAGAGGTAGCCATGTGTACCAGTTTTGTTGTATCCACATAGTATCTCTTACAATGATGTGTATCTCTTACAATGATGCCTGTCTCATTGACTGAATTTTTTTTTGAGCCTGATTTTGTTAAGCCACTATACTTGCCTTGTTAGATATGGATAAAAGTTCTATGGTAAGAATTAATGGAAACAATGAAATTTGCCTGAGACCTACAAAAACCTTGCAATTTCACTCAGCTGCAACTGGAGATGCCAATTTAGCAAAGAATCCCACACAAATTTATAGCCAAAGGCACCCACACAGGAGAGAATATTTTTTTTTACCTGCAACCTGGCAGTTAATGCTAACATTTGCTTTCTGGATTGTTTTCAGCATGCTTCCAATATCAACGGTGACAGCAGGTGATTCAGTGTTGATCATGGTACCTCTTGATGCCTTTATCAGTGGCTTTCCTGTGTAAAAGAAGAATAAACCACAGTTTATCACAGCAAGCACATTGGGCTCACAATGGGATGGATAGGCTGGAACATTCTTCGTGAAATTATACACAATAGACAGGCAGAAAATGAAGTGTGATGCCACCTGCTTTTTATAATATTTCAGTGTCACCAAATTCCATGGGTAAAGCTGTCTTGGAAAAAGAAAAAGCACACTCGAAGCAGAAGCAGAATAGCATTAAAGCCATATGGGCATACAGGAGAACCAGCTGAATCAATAAACACCAGCACAACTGGAGCTGCAGCAAGATGTTTGCCTGGCACTGCAACTGCACTGCCACCCTTTGGTAAAGACCAAACACAGGAGCCTGAGCGATGGGTACAGGTACAGCAGAGCAAGTTAAGAGCAACATGCAAGCTCTTTCTACACTTCAGTCATGGTTTCCCTAACCTACAGGGGAAACACTGGGGTGGGGAAGACTAGATCATAAGCTTTCTCATAATGGCCAGCACAAGAAGATGAGAGATAGAAACTGTACTAATGCAATACACTGTTATTACACATCTTAGAAAAAGCAAAACGGGTTATCTGATGGGAAGTGGTTTATCTCTGATAGACCTGCTGCTCTGCCTACAATAAAGTGTGCTTTCAACATTGGTGAGAGCAAGTCAAGGTGTTTTACTGCTGTTGTGTCTGTATGGAGTTATTTACCTTTCGCTCAAGAAGTTCAAGAAGCCTTCAGCAAATCCTTTTGTAGGGCTGCTGTAAAGGGATGCTTTCAAAACAGGTCAGAGGTACCCAAGATTAGCTGTGAGAGAGAGGACTAATGCAGCAGAGCTGACAAGAGCTGAATTAAGGTGCCCTCGTGTCTCATAGAAAGTGCTCTGCAGTCAGGATGTTGCAAGAGTAGCAGAACATAAAACACTTGCTTTAAAATGGCATGGGACTTGGGTGTTTTTGGCTCAGTGTTGCATTTTCAAACACATACTTTCCCAAAAATCTATAAACACCCTCCTTTACCCCATTTTAAATAAATGGCCAGATACAAAACCAGGTATCATTGCTTTCCCCCAAAAGCTGCAGTTTTAGGCTAATGTCTATCACCAGCTTCTTTTGTATGTTAATTTGGTGCAGACTGATGTGAGGAAAATAATTTGATTTCATTGAGCTCATGGAGAGTTCTGAAAATTTAATTCAGTCTTAAACACAAATCTCTCCATATAGCTGTATTTCCAGGGCTTTCAAAAGATACCATTCTTTAGGAAATCCTGTAATATCAGTTTGGTACTTTTTTTTGTACTTTACTTTTTTTATTTTTTTTTGTGATTTTAATACTCAAGAATAGCTAAGTAAAATACTAAATATTATTGTTGAAATAGCAAAAGTTTGGATACTTTTTGGCAAAGTCTAAAGAAAAGAAAAATTCTTCCGTTATCCACCAGCCTTTTATTTTCCTGATTGATCTTCATAACCCCATGTCAGAGTCAGTCTGAGATCCCTCATTTGCCTCATAACTGTCTCCAAGAACTGACTGAGACCCTCGGGGTTAAGACCCCAGGCCCTGGGAAAAGGGGGAGGTCTGAAGTGGCCAAAGGGGAGGAGGGCTTGTTGCAACCTCCCCGCCAGGTGTGTTCACCGGACCAGAGACTGAACAATGGGGCAAGTCACGGAGTACTGGCTGTGCTAATGCCAGGCTAAACATGTGCTGTACCTACCCTGCCTCTGCTCTGTTTCCTAAACACATCACCCCATATTGCCCCATCCCTCAGCCAAATGCTCCTTGCTTCGAGAGGACCTATAAAAACTGTGAGCACTGGAACCCACCTCGTGTGCACCCCACAGAAGAAGACGCGTCTATGGGCAGATCGCTTCAAGGACTCGGCTCTTCTGCTTGGTAGCTATAATCCCCTACCCCTCCTTCTCTCTCTCTCTCTTCTTTATTTCTCTCCCACTATCACATACTGTTGTTGGCACTAAATAAAGTGCATTGYTGATGATTAAACTTTTTGTTTTGTCCCTTTGCTGTGTCTTTTGCGCTCTCAGATCCCTAAAAGAACCTGTCAGGACTTCGCAGGCTGCTGCAGACCCTGACACCCCACCACACGTTAAAAAATCTTTTAKCTGTTCAACACATAAATGAGTAGGAAACCATTGAGAAAACAAAAAGGATCGTATTCTACTATCTTTTTCCCCCCATGCATTTGTTAAATGAATCAGAAAATTCTTCARTGAAATAATCTTTCAGCTCCGCTCTTGATTCCTCTAAAGATGATCTCAGCTTTCCAGTTTTTTTAAGAGAAAATACTTCCATTATGACAAAGAGATTGTTACTTTGTTCCAAAAACTGCTCAGTATTTAACTTTGATATTTATGGCCTCAATTTATAGGCCTTGAATGTGAGATGCAAAAGTATACCAGTTCCTGAGAGGATTTTTGCTTGAGCGTGGGATGCATGAATGCTAATACACCTAAAAGTTTAAATTATAGCTTTGATAATTAATTATAATCAAAAAAGGTAAAGTCTTCCTGTGCCATGTGTATATCAAACACTTTCTTTTTTACAGTGTCATACAAAATTGTTTCCACAACATGTTGTACACAAACTATGGCTCTTACACTCACTGGAACAATATGGACAGAGCAGCAGTTTTGACTGATGTTTTTTCAATCTCATATTAAGCTTCAGGTTGGTGCAACATAAAAGGCTTAGTGTGGAGTTGCTTTTGCTAAAATAGAACGCTACCCTAACAGCAGCACTGCTGCCCTGCTGCCTGGAGTTCAGCAACAGCAATTCTGATAGAAGTAGTGTAAAAAGGATCAGTCTCTTCACTTTGCTGACAGGTAATTTGTGGCTCTGATGCAGATCTTCCTTTTTTTGCTCTGGGAGATTCACCTATTCTGCTAAAATAAAAGACAAAGTCTTTTTCTAGTTGATTTACTGATCTTCTAAGATCAGTAATTCAATCAACTTCTTCAATTCACTGTTATTCACTGTTCCCTTCTTACATTTTCTTTATGCTTCTCTTAACTGAAATTTTCTCTGTGTTTTGTGTAAAAAATTATTTTTAAAAGTTAAAGCTTGTCAATAGCTATTCCTTCCTCCAGTCATACATGGATACAATGGTAGCTCCTGGTTGCTGCCTATGCATTGGAAGCCTCCAAGCGTTTCCACATGCTGAATCAGTGAAATGGGTAAGTCTGCAAAATCAGTAAATTTTTCAGTATTACTGGTATGTTTACCTTTGCCTTGGTGATAAATAGGATCTTCCTTTTGCCTGGTCACAGTCATTAGGTGTCATTGTCTGCTCTGTTCCTCTACTTTTCTAAACAGCTCTTCATTCATGTTTGCTGCTCCACCCTTCTGCTAGTCCTGATGTGTTTGTGAGCCTGCTGACCATGTCTGCCAGAGAACCTTGAAGAAACTGGATCCATACTTCTAACTCCCTTTGCCATTGGTTTTCATCTGGTTGAATTTTCTTTATAATTGAATTCTAAACCAGCACAGAATATTTAATCTGCTTTAGAACCTATTGCTAGAGGAATAGAAACATGGAATCTAATTTTTTGAGAACCTCTATTTACTGCAATTGAAACAAAGTCAGCCACACAGTGACTGAATATGAAACAGTGYTTGATTCTGTAAAAGATAGCTATTCAGCTCTGGAAGCTTGCCTAAAGTTTTCTGGTTTACCTGAGTAAGTCCTGCAGTCCATCTGTTATACCTGAAGGTATCAGTGTTAGGTTTAAAATAAAGCACAGAAGTTGGAAGGCTTGGACTGCACTGCCCCTATAGGCTGCAAGTAACTAGGATAAGCACTGTTTTAAATGCATGTCAGATGCAAGTGAGAAAAAGTATTGATGTCTTGCAGAGACACATAAACCTCACAATCTATGAAAGCTGGACTATGCCTCAGGTTTTTGTAGAGCTCACACCCTGTGTTTTCACTTCTCTTGACGCATGTTACACAGTTTTAGCAGCCATCTGTTCCCCCATGAACAACTTCTGTCCAGATTCACACAACATGGACCATCCTGCAATCACAGAGGTTAAACTATTACCTGCTAGGGTGACAGCAATGGAGACAGAGTCAGATCCCAGGGCATTGGATGCATTGCAAGCATAGAAACCCACATCAGATTCCACAGGTGCTAGAATTTGCAAGGAGTCGTCAGGCTGAAGGAGCAACCTGGCATAAAGCAGAAAGAAAAATGTAATAGTCTCTTAGTCTATGTGAACTTGAACATATTTATTGGGAATTTTCAGGCTTAGGTAATATTTTTATAGATCAGGCCTTTAGGTTATATTTAAAAATCTATCAAGGAAATTTAAATTCATACACTGAGACTGTAAGTTGTGATTACTCAAATTAAATTTTAGTCTCATTCCCAGTTCCTCTACTGCTGGTATGTGTATTAAAGAAAAATTGCTGAGTAATTAGGGCATCTGCCCAGTGAAGCTCCTCCTCTGCTGTACCACTTCTGCATAATGCTGAGTGAGCTCCCTAGCATTGCTGTCTTCCAGTTCTGCAACATACGAACAGCAATAGTAAGAAAAAGCCAAATTATTGCAAGAATAAAAACATGAAACATGCGGAAGCTATGCAGAAAGARGTGAAGTGAACCACAGGGTCACTGTTAAAGCCTGAAATAGTTTCAGATTCTCTTATTGATGGRCAGCTTATACAAACTCAGCAGTCTTCATTGTTTCCTAATAGTCAGTGAAGACAGAGAGGAGATCTTGGCTCCTCCTTGGGCTGAACCCACTGTTTCTTTCCTCTGCCAATAAGCTCAGTGTACTGCCTACAGTTAAATGGAGTTAATATGGTCTTAGTGCTCTTATGAACTGCTTTTTTTCACTGTTTGCTTTTGCAGTGGTATAACTTATAAGGTCCTGACATATACCTMTTTCAACTAGAATTCAGTCCATGGGTTTGTGCCAATGCTTATGCATCCTTATTTTCATCCCACTGTGTTTCATGATTACTGCTCCCCTCTCTGAGTTTTCTTTTTAGCTGAAACTGTTGATAAAACCTAATCATACTGTTCTCATCAACTTTCAGCAGCTGTTGCTTGTAAACTCTTAGTTGAGGCTGTGATTGACAGTGGTAAGGGTGAAACCGAGGGAGGAATTTGCCCATAAAACACATGCAATAAAAGTCTGCTCACAGATCCTGGAATTGATAAGTTTCTTTACACTCCCATCCCCACAATAAAAACTGTTGTCTCACGGGCCCAAAAGCCACAGATACTCAATTTTGTACAACACTGTGGGTGGTAGATCTCTAAAACAAACCAGATTAGGGCCACCCAGCAAAATCTATTACAAGAAAAAACTCCAGAGCTAAATATTTTTTTACCCTTTTGTGAGTAATAATAAAAATAGTAATTATCAATAAAAGAGCCACCTGTTGTTAAACAAATTTCATAAATGCTTAGAAAAATTCACATTTGTAAAACAAACATTAATACTTTTAAAATTGCATCTCTGCTTGCACAGCCAAAAAACCACCAACGACTGAAATAATTCCCTTCCCACTTTTGCTGTCAAGGATGTTTTTCTTACCTCTTAGTCATAAGCAGGGCTGACTCAATAGCCACTGCTAACAGTGACAGGAAATAACAGATTTTTTTAACTTGCAGAACTAATGTTAGCATGCATTGGTATCTCGCACATAAATTTTTACTTTGGCTGCTTCAATCATTACATGGAATTAATTAAATCTTCAGAAGTTGTCCCTAATTATAAAAGCCTGTAACATTTAAAAGTTCTGCGTGTTCCGTCTACATGTCTGCAAGTATAGTATGTAGGCAGATCTTCTAGTCTATACCAAACTAATGCTTACAAGACCCCTAAAATTATTTTAATTATTGATTCTGACATCTTCAGGCTGAGGAAAGTTCTTACCTAATTAATATTACACTTTATAAAACACAAGGATGCATAATTTGTTTTCTGTTAATCACCTCTCCTAACATAAACCTCTTTCTATCAACTTGAGTAACCTCAAGATCCACCACAAATATTATTAGAAATAAAAGTTGTGCAGGTAGATACTTGCCTTTTTAAAAAAATAAACTCTAACACAGCTCCATCCTTTTATCCTCTCAACCCAGGTTTAAATGTCCTTCTCCAAAAACAAACATAATGTCCTTTTCAATAATTCTGTTATTTGTGCATCACAATTTGGCATAGCTGCTTTTCTTGAAAGCACATCCTTTATTATTCCTCTTTATACAGAATTATTTTGGCTGAATTCCCTATTTGCTCATAGATTGCTATTTTTGTTAGGTATTGAGTTGCTTGTCAGGGGTGGAAAAAAAAAAAACAACCCAGCTGTAGCAATTCTTTATGTCACTAGCATGTCTTCAGAATCTCCTTTATGGACTGAAAATAATACAGCTTAGTATTTAATCAGTCTCATCTCAGTTGCTCCACACTACATTGCCTCTAAGACATAAACACATTTTGAATGACATATATCAATGACTAAATCTGACAGCACCTCGCAAACACCTAASTCTGTACCAATTACTGTTCACATGCTGCCTCATGTCCTTTTGTAAAATTTATTTCTGTTTTAGAGAAGTTGAATTATCAAGTACCAATGGATCYCCAATGACAGAAATTGCAGCATACTTGCAAGGCTTACTAAACAATGCACAAATTCCTCAAGGATTTTTCACTTTTAAAACTGATTCTTGAGGAACTTAATCTGAATTTTCTCTAAAATAAGATATTTTCCAGCGTATACAGCAGTCTAAAAACTTTGTTACGAATACAAATAGGCTCTGAAATAGCATTCAGAACCCCTGCTGATGTTAACTTGACATTTTAACCTTAGGAGAGAGTATGGACTCATCTGTTGAATATGCACTTAAACTGAATATGCAGACACAAGTTGGGGATCTTTTACTGGAACCACAGATATTTGCAACTGTTGCATTTATTTGTGTCATACGTTTTCATTCTATTGAGTAGCTGAAAACGAGCACTTTTTGGGGGCCTATTTTTATCTTTTTGCAACTGTACTTAGACTAAAGCTAAAGAAAATTAATTTTTGCAAGGATTGCCCTGCAGAAGGAGTCATAATTTTAGGTGGATGAAGCAGCTCATGGAATGGGGAAATGAAAACAGAGCCATACATCAACCATCATTACTGGACATCACTGGCTCAGACAAAATCCATGGCCACAATGTGTGAAATGGAATGCCTTTATCTCAGTGGTTTGTATACACAAAACAAGTAGCTGTCACTCAACCTTAAACCAGCAGCCTATACTCTAAAAATTGTAATTCTCAACTGAGTACTTCTGAAATCTCAGTATATTCTGAGGGCATGACCTGAGGAACTTGAGCACTACTCTCTGGCCATTCTCAGCAGAAGTGTCTCTCTTTGATATTGGCACAGGAAAGCTCACCTCTGTTTATTTTCATATTCCTATTAAGACAGAGGTGGGCTGGAAAATCCTCCTCTCCATTCCATAGCTGGCAAAGTACAAATAAAACAAACTGCAGAGCTGAAGAATAGTTCAAGCAGACCAGACCCCACCACATGTTTGCATCTGTGGACYTGCAGTTTACAGCAGCACACTGTAAGCCTGCTTAAACTGCAGCTTCCATTAACACAGCTGACTGACAAGCAGCAAGAGCATTCTGAGCCAAAACCAGAATACTGCTTTTAAAGAACCCAGCAAAAAAAAAAAAATCTATGAGACAATTTTTTCACACACCATGATTTCTAAACTTCCATTAACTCCAAAGATATAGGTGTTGAGTTACATCTGAAGCTCAGAGTAKGATCATTTCTTCCCCCACATACCAGCCTGAGGGAACTATAAATGATGAGTAGAGAAGGAAGTTCATAAAGTGGAAATTGCCTCATTTAGAGTTGTCAATGACTTATGCCACTAACTGGAAAAGAAATTATATTTTCCTGATACTTTCTGATTGAAATTTTGAGCGCACACACAACTGACTGATAATTCAGAAACAAAAAACAACATTTAAGGCCATTTCAGCTAAACTGAATGGAAAAAATTGAAAAGGAATCGAGAAATTATATTTTAAAATATCTGAACTAATATTTCAGGAATCATATAAATGTCTTTTATTTCAGCTAAATTATGTACTTGTTGTGATACCATGACACCTTTTATGGTGTGAAATAAACTTGCCAGTTTGTCATGACTGTAGTGTCTAGCATTCTTTATATGTGAACTTTATGCAATGTCCCTTCCCTTTCATGGATACCACAGAAGTTACAGTCATTTCAAGTAGAGAAAAAAAAAAAAAACCTAAATTAATGGCTTGATTGTAATGAGATATAACTACTAGATGAAAATTTATATTTGAAACTTGTTTTGGGGGCAGCCTACAGATATTTTCACAGGAATATGTCCAAGTAAAGGGATTCTGTATGTCCAAGTTGTGGTTATGACTGCATGTGATTTCCACCAGAGGTGCATTCTTGTTCTCAGTGACCTCTGCCCCTTCAAAAGTTACCTTTTTTTTTCCTTTTTTTTTTCTGGTGTTAAATTTAACATACTTATTAACCTTCAGACAGAGAGGCAAGAACCATGAAACTAAGGTCATTATAGAAAGCAATTATTTTTTCATTGATTCAATAGTCAAAATAAAGAACGAGCTAATATATTAATTTCATAACTGTATAGATGGGGCAATTTTACCTAAATCAAGACTTCACTGGATGATCCAAGGGCACCACACTGGAAGCTAATTTTTGTCTTGACTCCACTTTTTCTCATGACCTTATGTATATATATTTTATATACTAAATATATATGTCTTAGCTGAGGTCAGTACTTTGCGCAGAAGGGGTTGCTAGCAGATCCCTGGACAACTTTGTTGCTCTGTTGCTCCTTATTACTGTCTACTACAGTTTTTTCCTGTTCTTATATACTGATTTCYCACAGAACAGAACCAAAATATAGAATCCCAAGCATACACATGAGAAGAATGTATGTTATCAACAAAATTAAGCATATAACTTGTACTGAAAATAACCTCTTTCTGCGTGCTCTTCCACACAAATGGATAATGTGGAGCAATTGGAAATGCATACCGGAATGCATTTTGTTATGTCAGCTTCTCAGGTTACACTTGGGACCAGCATTCCAGAGTTTAAACAGATGAGGATTCACCAATTCAAAGGAGAAGACAAATGCTAAATGAACGATCGGTCTGTTGAGATGAGAGCAAAGCTGCAAATAGCCATGAAGTTCCACAGTTTACAGCCTTCATCAGAGCATAGGCAGTAAATTCTGGTTGCAAAGCCCTTTGAGGTTTATCCTGGGGCAATTTAATGCATGGATACATGTGTGGCAGGCCAAAGCCTCATCTCCTCCATCTTCTCTTACCACAACCATGTCTGTCAGGCCCTCCTCAAGCACTACGAGAATTTCAGTGCAATTTCAGCTCCAACAGAGAATAATAGTAACAACCAAGGACCAGTTTTCATATCTCAATATCATTCTTCATAGCAAAAATCTCCGCCTTCAGATGGGAAGACAAACTAAGGCTCCCAGTCTCTGGATGCGGAGTGCTCTGTTGAGTGTATTATGCACTTATGTCCTTTAGTAGTTTAAAATCCCTTYTTTTTTACTTAAACAGAAGTAAGGCTCCTGTCTGACACACCAGTCTGAACCACCATCCAGACCTTGCTGTAGAGTTACAGTGCTCTCTTTACCCCATTTACCACTTCACATGCACCTGCCCTTCTTTCTGTTATGGAATCAGACTACAGCAAAATATGGTTTTGTCCATGGGACTGGCAGGCAGTAAAACATGGAGAGTGAAGAGTCAAAATATCGATTATTTTCTTAAAAGTTAAATAAGATGCTTTACCTATCATTGTATTTCACTTCCTCTCCATTCTTAGCCCAGCTGATGGTGGGCTTTGGGTTTCCCACTGCTTCACAGTGAAGCAGCACACTCAGTGTGCCACTGGCTAGGACCACTGTCTGTCCCAGGTGGGTGACAACTTCTGAAGCAGAAAGTTGTTGTGCTGCTGAAATCTTTCGGAGAATGGCAGGCTTTTGATGAGGYCTGTGCAAGCCATTTGCCAGGTCTACAGAGGTGGGAATAAATGTTTCAGCAGATGATGTCCTCAGGGAGCTGGTAAATCCAGAAACACGTCTGTGGAAAGGGTACTCCACTGAGGCTGAATCAACTTTTCGTCTTGATGCTTTGAGGACAGATTCCTGGTGCTCCAAGTAGCTCTTGAAAACCTCGTGAGCCAGCTGCACAACAAGATGCTCRGTATAGATATCTTTAAGCTCCTCAGGCTGTTGAGACAAATTCCTTATGATATCATCCAAGCGTTTCTGCTCTGTGACCATAGTAAATGGCAGGCTATGCTCCCRGCTCTGGTCCTCTTCTGAAGATGTGTTTCTCTCCATGGACTCCTGGGCTTCCCAGGACTCCAGATTTTCCCCTGGCCAGCCCCTGAGCTGTAGCAGCCTCGAGACAATATTGTCATACCATCTGCTGGGGTTTGCAAGGTGGCCTCGTTTTTCAGCCTTGCTACCATTGAAGAAAATCCCATTGAGATGTTTATCCTCTGTCCGCAGGGCATCATTTAAGCCAGCCTTTCTCGTTACTTCTTCCTCCCTAATACCAGCTGGCGGCCCAGCAATGATCTTCTTGTTGCTCCCAATCAGTTTAATGATGAAGTGCTCCCGGGCTGGCCCTGCTGTGCAGGTGTATGTCCCAACGTCTGAAGGCTTCAGATGGTGGATTTTCATGTACCCATAGGGTGCAATGGTGATGTGAGCTGAACTGACAAGCCTCTTGCCATCCTTCTCCCAAGYGATCATTGATTTACGGAACCTCCTGGTAGGGCATCGGAGGATAACAGAGGTTTTGGGTAGCAGGTAGGCATATCCACCCACAATGAAGTGCAGTTTCTTCTGCTTCCTTGTCTGGATGTAAACTTGCTTTACAGCCATAATATGGGGGCTTTGCTTATGAGCTGGTCTGTTGTGCCCTGAAATACCATCATATAATTAGTATGCAATATTAAGCAAAACAAGTAGTTTACATTGTTGTGGGCAGCATTTGACCCATTAGACAGTAATGGCAGAAACTGGCCCCCAGTTGCTGGACATAAAACTAGAACAATGAAAATAAGAGAAGTAACAAGACACAATTCAGGAATGTGAAAGTAGCCTAGAGTATATGCAGAAACCAAATAGCCAGGGATAAAAGTTTCATGGGAGAGAGAAAACTTCAGTGGAAACATATTTCTTGTCATTAAAGTACTTAAACAAAGACTGTTATTTAAGAAATGCACTGAATAGACAAGTGTTTACCACCCAAACCTTCAAAGACAACATGACCTTGCAGCTCACAACAGTAAAGAAGAGCAAAAATCTTGCTACCTCAAGGAATAATGCTGAACAGAACAAAACTCTCTGGACTAAGCTTAAAAACATGGTAAACACTATTAAAGTGCAGTAGGTCAGTGTGCTCTTCCAGTTTCCTGATCTCTGTGTCAGAGATCTTTATTATGAAGCAGTAAATTAGGCTGCATAGGCATATTATTAGTAAATACCATGTAGCATTTGGTCCAAGCTTTAGTTCTAACCATCARATCTTTTCTCTCTATATATCCAGCATTCAGCAGTTTTAGAGTCAAGCTGAAGCAAGGCTGAGTTTCACATATCCAACTGGCTTACTGTAAACTAGGGAAGAGTATACAGGAGACTTGTGATGGGCAACATAAAATACATCTAATTTGTATTGCATGGTTCATTAGAAATCTAGGGTCATAGAGGACTTGGAGTGACATAGTGAAATAACAAGTTTCTAAATATCAWCAGCAAAATCCCTTACCAACAATTTTCCTTGCAGCTGATCTAGCAGAGTTTATTTGCTCCAGCCCTCAGGCTGCTGTGCTGTATCTCTGAGCCTCTACATTCCAGCTGTGAAAATCAGATCTAGATTTTGATCAGGATTTTGAGCCAGTTCCTCCAGAAACTAGTAGTTCCCTTCCAGCACACTGACTCACATCCAGCTCCATTTGCGAAATCTGTATTGCTCTTCCACTGGCTTGACTTGTTCACAGACAGAAAAACCCACCCCACAAGACTGAATATTACTAGCASGAAAGAAGGCTGTGGAGCAGGAAATAGCATGGATTTCTTAGTGAAGGACTTCCAATCCCTTTTCCCCAGACACTGCTGAACACCTTTTCCACTTACTTGTGCAGGGGCCTAGTGAACAGGGCCTGATCAAGGATGAGAATGGCAAAGGGAGGCAGAGGGAGGAATTGATGATAACAAAGCCCCCATTTTTCAGCATCTTTCTGCAAACAGCAATTCGACTCTGCGTGCCTTCTCCACAACTCACTGAACACTAGGAACAGGACAAGAAACATTAGGAGAAATGAAAAAGGGGCTCCTTGTCACACACTACCTCTTCACCTCCCATACCCACACTGCATACACACATCACAGAATAAAACACAGTTTTCAAAATGTTGAAATGAATGAAGTAGAGCAGCATTTGACCATGCAGCTACAAACAGTGCAGGCACAGTAAGGAGATTAAATACTTTTTTTTTGCTGTTCTATAAGGCTTAGATTCTTTCCATTCACCTGTTTCCACCTCTTTTCTGTCATATGGTGTCCCTCGTTTTAGTGGTACTGTGCTACAGTTCAAAGCCAGTMTTTGAACTTTGTTTCTAGATGTCTGTGCCTGCTGGCTGGAAAAACTCCTGCTCAAGTCCAAGAGCAGACCTCATGGAGTTGCAGATCACAGTGGCATTCTGGTGTAATAAAATTTGACCTAAGCGTAATCTTTAAGCTTTCCTGTTGCAAATCTCTTTAGGAATAATAAAGGGACGAATATTTAAAGTACCTATTAATTACCTCAGCCTTGTAGTTATTACACATGGCTTACACAGAATAGTATAAACCCTCTAATACCAGACTACAGTGCTTGTTGCACAGGGGGACATTTTTTGATGGACTTCATCATGACTATTCAGTTTCATGTTTAGGTATATAGCATTGTGGAAAATAAAATACAGGCAGTGCCTTTGCACTGAAACCCAAGCAGCAGTCAGTAAAAAGAGCTAGGAAATGGTAATTACCATCTTCACTGCCGGAATGGCTATGTGTCTGAAGATTTTAGGAAAACTTCCACTAATTTGACTAAATTAGTGGAAAAATATCCAATAATTTGACTAGATGCCCAGACAGATCCCCATARGAAGGGTTCAGGTGGGACAGCTCTGTAGGGTGATTGGCATCTCTTTTACAATTTGCACAAGACAATATCCACTACCTTCCATGAAAGAGGACTGGAAGAGTGGTGGCGGAGACTGCAAGATGTGGGATGATTTTCATGCTTACTGGCATGAACTTTTGCCTTTGCTTTAACCTTATAAAGTAAAACTGTATTTTTATAATATCTCTCCTCCCTTCCCGTTCTCCTTTCTATTCTATTTCTATTCTCCCTCCTTTTCTATTCTCTTTATCATAGGAAAGGGCTGGAGTGGCCCCAAGAGGAAGACTATTGACATCAGAACAGCTACGTTTTGGCAACAAAGAGCACGTAGCCTAGGGTAATAAAGATTACTCTTCATCGATGTCTTGGACAAAATAATAAGCATAGGCATGAACAGAGGCAGGGATTTATTGTTTTGAGCATGACTTGTGTTTACATCAGAAGGGTCTTAATGGTTTGGCCAGATGGCTAAAGCACATCTATGGAGAGAGACACCAAAGAGGAACATGGAACTAGTGATAATATCCCCAGCCAGGATAAGGACAGAATACAAACTGGGCATAACATAATACAAATGACAAGGACAGACAAAACTGGGCATAACATGCTTCATGGAGTCTGACCTTACTTGGTTCTTCTATCCCAATTGGCTTAGGAACTCTCCAAGATCTGTACGATGCTCATGCATACAAACAGCATACCTGTGTCCAGTCAGAAAGAAGCCATTCACTGGGACAATCCTCATTTTTGCAGGCTTGCTGTGTAATGGCCCTTGGCATGGAGCAGAAGGTTTCTGGCAGCTCTAACAAACTTCCATCTGCCAGGCGCTGCTTGCAAAGTGTGTCTCGCTTCTGGACACCACCACCACAGGTCTGTGAGCACTGTGAGAAAACAGAGACAGGCACCTCACATCACCATCCCACTTGCTACAAGAATTACTTGTGAATTAGGGGAGAAATCAACACTTGGTCTTGGCCAAATAGAAAAGATAAACCAAAAAATTTCAGGGACCTCAAAGTAGATTGCTTTTWAAAATGTAAAAATTATTTTGGAAAAGAGAAGCAGCTCAGTTTGCTAATATTTAGAAAAGCTATTTCAGCATTTCTGAAGTGTTCTAAGGTATCGGTCAAAAGACATGGAAACAGTGAGTCAGCATTGCAGTATGGAGGTGGGAAATTTTCCTCTCCTGCAAAATGAGACACTTGCATGTGATGTGGAGAATMTAAATACTAATATATCTTTTTGAGCTCTGACTCTAACAGTGTCAGAAAGAGTGGAAAAGTCTTGTCCAGTAGTAGATAAGCAAATTGAGATGATCAATATCCAGAGAACACACCTCCCCTTTGTATTTAATGTAAATATCCCTCTCTGTATCCATTTTTCTACTCAAGAAGGGCAGGAAATTTTGAGTAACCAAATATAGTAGCTTTTCTGAATATTTTTTATTAATTTAGTTGCTCAGCCCTTTTTCTTGAGGATCCTTTTCCTGAGGCTGGTGACAGGCTCCCGTTCTGCTCAGTTCAGCCAGCTCAACTCCTTTTCTCCTTTCTTCTAGCAAAGGAAAGGGGGAGTTTGCATCACAGTGACATGACCAGGAGTTCTTATAGCTTGTGATATGGCAAAGAGAAGCAGGCAATAATATGGAGCAGTATTAAACAGTATACTTAAGCAGCTAAAACCTGAGTGTTTTAAAAAATCTTGTTATGAAAGGCCTTTCTTTCTTAGATAAAGACCTGCATGGACTTTAATTTATCCTGAATATTTAGGATAAACATTTTCTTTGAAAGACAGAAGTGCAGAAAGACATTTTTATATTTGGGTTCTTTTCGTATTTAAAATTAGCTTTTGTCCTATTTATTTAGAATGCTACAAAGCTCAAAGGTTTCAATGAATTAGGCAAGAAAAACGTGCTTTCAACAGAAGAAAGTCAGCCTCTCATTTGAGGGAAAATTCATTCCTGAGGAGGAAGAAAAATATCATTAAAAGTAGTACTCTGACATTTCCTAAGGACTTTAGTCATATAGAAGATACAAAATGGGTTACACACTATGAATATCACAAAGTATGTTCCTACTGTCAATCAGTTAAATCTCAAGCAGCCTCTTTGCCGATCCAACTATACAAAATACGAGAAAAAGCATATACTTTCTTGCTTCCTGGACTTTATTCACTTCCATAGTGTTGTCCCTGCACATGTCAGCCCCAAGAGTCACACCATGTGCCTGAGACCACTGTCCAAATGCTTCTTGARCTCTGTCAGGCTGCTGCTGTGACCACTCCCTGGGGAGCTGTTCCAGCACCCAGCCACCCTTGGGGTGAAGCACCTTTGTCTAAGATCCAACACAACCCTCCCCTGACTCAGCTTCAGGCCATTCCCTCAGGTCCTGTCACTGGGCAGCACASAGAAGGGATCAGTGCCTGCTTCTCCTCTTCCCCTCACAAGGCAATTGTAGACTGCAATGTCTCCCCTCAGTCTCCTCCCAGCTGAATAGACAAAGTGATCTCAGCCACTCTCACAGCTTCCCCTTAAGGCCCTTCACCATCCTCATTGCCCTCCTTTGGACACTCTCTAATAGTTCAGTGTCTTTCTTACACTGTGATACCCAAACCAGCCCCCAGCACTGGAGGTGAGGCTGCCCCAGCTCAGAGCAGAGGGGACAATCCCCTCCCTTGCTCAGCTGGTGATGCTGGGCCTGATGTCCCCAGGGCAGAGTTGGCCCTCCTGGCTGCCAGGGCACTGCTGACTCCTGTTCAACTTGCCACTGACCAGGACCCCCAGCTCCTTTTCCAATGTCTCCCATGTGGTTCAATTTTACACTGCTCTCTACTCAAGGTGTACAATGTTACAGGCTTTTCCTTRCTTGCAAAAATTAATTCTCTGCTAAGACTCCACAGTAAGATAAAGCACCTGCAAAAACAGTAAACACTTTTTTCTTATAAAATATCTCAATTTTTTTTTTTAAGTCCTGGCACTTGAAGATTTAGAAGAGACATTTTAAGGTGTGGATTAMAATAGATAGAAAAATATAAGAAAATATTACCAGTTTTCCCATGCTGACTTTGTTTAAAAGTCATTGTTATAATTTGGAGCAAAGACAGCACTCAAGAGCAAATAAAGAATGTTGGGACTGAGACTATAGCACATGTTCAGTAATAAAACAAAGGTGGATCAAGATTTCCTAATGGATGTCTCCCATTTCAGGTATGCAGAACAGATATTTATAGGGACTTGTAAAATGAAAGCTTAAACTCTCCTCCAGAAGCACACAAATGAAGATAATAAAGATCCTAATATATTTAGTTAAGACATAGAAATATTTGAAAATCAATAGTCTGGAATATGTAAGGAGATGTTTTAATAATTGCTTGTAATGTTACAATACTGATAATTATTGCGTGTTTATCTGCCAGGAGCACTGGGGCTTYGAATGGCATTTAATTCAGACAATCCTTCCTTACAAGCATAAAAGGCTTAGAAAAGAAAACACTGGTTAATTACAGTTTAAATCTTCTGGTTTGTGTGTGTGTGTGTGTGTGTTTGCATTAAACCAGCGTGAGTGAGTGTTCTGAAAAGCACCACAAACTTCCCTGATGAGGCCAAAGCAATGTATTGAAACCAGGCTGTGCAGAGAACAGATATTACACTTTCATGTTGGTGAAGCTTTAAAGGACCTTCCCTAGGGAAGAAGGCACCTTCCTGAAGGGCCCTTCATGTCCCTGTGTGGAAGGGCCTCTCAGGAATTTGGGGAGAGGGGAGGTGTTGGGCGTCCCTTAATGCAAGGGAAAGAAATTTTTCAGGTTTTCTTCTGCTGGAGAGATCCACAGCAGTTTTGCTGCATTACTGGAGGTCACCTCCAGAAGTTGTCCCAGCCACCTACATCCTTTCCAAATGCTTTTTATTCTTTATTTTTTTCTTTCCACATCTCAGAAGCCAACAGCTGTAATAATCCCTAAGTGTAATGCACTTAGGGATTATTACATGGTGCAGGCTTTCAGATGGGAAACCTGCATGAGACTGAGCTGCAAGGTCTGGCTTTCCCGCAGGGTGGAAATATTTGTAAAGATCATGGTGCTGCAAAGAAGGAACACAGACACCCTTAAAAAATGTGAGAATGGAAATTGATGTTGATGGAGTAGAGATTTTTTTCTGGCACAGTAGTAATCTAGAAGCAGAAGACAGCAGGTAGAGAAGCATAATTTTTGTGCTGTTTTCCTCTGGTGAAAGGTAGGTACAGGAAATATTCAGAGCCCAGCCTGAAAAGTCTGTGGAAGTAAGGCAGAAGAGCTACTTTGTTGAACTGTAGCAATAAATCACAGCACAGGTTCTCTCTCAGCCCAGAGAAGATAACCAGCTACCACAAGCGTGAACTTGTGAACAGTTTGCTTTAAGTTCTTATGAACATAGTTTTTAAAGCTTTCATACTCATTCAAGCTTCCTCCTCACTGAGATCTGCTAAACTTTCCAAAKAAACAGCATTTGAGAGCCCTTGAACAGTTGGCAAAACTACTTTAGACTGGTAAAAATATGCATGTTTAAACTGTTGAGGAAGATGTTACAATCTTGAAAAAATCTGTTTGGAGATAGCTCTAGCAGAAACAATTTGGTACCATTCTAGTGTGGCCTATAGCTAATGGTCATTGKTAGCAGAAAATAAATTTTTCCACATACTGTAACTTTACCCAAATCCAAAGCTCTCCCAGCTTCATGGACTTAGCAAGTTCATTCGGTGAGTACATCAATATCTCCCTGGCTGTAAAGAAGACCAGRTTTTATATGCAGACACTGAATAGGCCAACGTAAGCACTACGCAAAATGCTCATGGCTTCCACATAAGATAGAATTAAGACTTGCACAYATCAAAAATGAAGATTTGAACAGGTGTTTTRCTTTACACCTACACCACACAGCAAATTTTTCYTTTAGTCTCAACAATAGTGCAGGATCCTTTCTTCCTGCAGTWSTATTACYAAAAATGTAGTATTACAACCATTTAAAGAAGCATCTTTAAGYCATTTGAATTACACAAGTATTTCAATTTGCAACCAGATTCCAGCAAATGAACTCATTTCAGGGCACTTTCTAAAGATGGAAAGCCTTGYACAGACCCATTGTGTAGACAGGGATTTTTATAATTAGTGTAAGAAAGCAYCCATACCCCAAAGGGAATTGTTAAACACACATTTCTTAAGCTGAAGCATGAGGAATGTTTCTTGTRCAAAACCAAATTATTATTTGAAAATGTATTAAATAGTCAAACTGCTTTAAAGACTCTTTTATCCTTAATCCTTCTAGATTAGTATTCCTAGGAACTTTGACGTAGCTCATCCAAATTCACTCACTGCAACTGACCAATATATTCCAGATATTTTAATTTGAAATCTATAGCCAGCTGTTAAAATTTTCCAATAACTTTGCATTAGAAATAGCTACAGTCATTATTTACCTATGGAAACACTGATGCATTTTTTAAGAGCAAAAAAATGCAAACTTTGCAGTTYTTTAATGGCTTGTCAGAATGACTAATGATTTCTGTTGATGGGCTAAAACAAAACCATAGAATCATACCATGGTTTGTGTTGGAAGGAACCTAAAAGTTCTTCTAGTTCCACCCCACTGCATCCCCCGTGTGCCCCACACTGGGCAGGGACAGCTCCATCAGACCAAGTTCTAAAAACTACAGCCAACCTTGAACACTTTCAGGAATGGGGCATCCACTTCTCCCCTGGGCAACCTGTTTCAGTGCCTCACTACCCTCACACTAAAAAATTTTTCCTAATAGCTAAACTAAATCTACTTTCTTTCAGTTTAAATCCATTACGCTTTGCCACATCACTATGTGCCTTTATCAAAAGTCCCTCCTCAGCTTTCTTGTGGGCACACTGGATGAACTGCAATGCTTCTCTTATGGTCTCTCTGTAGCTCTCTCTACTGCAGCACTCCAGTCTGCCTTCATAGCAGAGGTGCTCCAGCCTTCTGGCCACTGAAATGTGTGCCATGTGGACTTTAAGCAGCTATAAAATGAGGTTACACACACATTCTTACCTCTTGCCACTCTGTAGGATACCAGGAGGGTGGGCAGTCAAAGCGATTACAGGCTTGCACGAGGGATGGCTTGGGTTTAGGGCACAACTCGTCAGCCAAAATCACGGTCTCGTTGGTCTCTCTTGACAGCAGATGAGAACAGAAGACATCTCGTGTCTGCAAACCAACCCCACAGGTAAGACTGCAAGTGCTCCAATTCCCAATCTCCCATCTGTGAAGGGGTCAGCAGAGAAAATCTTAAGCACGGAATAATTTCACCTTAATTTTTCTCTTATTATGACAGATGGAGTGAATAAACAGTAAATGAAAGGGAATTTTCCTTCTCTGATCAATGTCACTCTGGTGGCTGGAGGATGAGGATAAGATGGATATTTGCAGTTCCACATTTTCATCCCTTGTCAAAAGYTCTTGGACTGTAAGTCTCTGGAAATCCTTCAATATCACAGGAAATGTTTTGTGTCCTATAGTAGGATTTTTTTTTGTCTGTAGAAGCATGGACAATATGTTTCAAAATAAAGTGAATTCAATTAACTGGTTTTCTCCCACTATCCTAAACAAAAAACAAAGGAAGATATTAACAAAACCTTAGCCAGAAGAATGTAAAACTGAAACGCTGAGCACAAATTTCTTTGTTATTCCTGACTGAATTTTCTGTGCTGCTGAGACAGGAGATACTAAGGCCTTGAGAGATGCAATGGGAAAGCAGAGGATCATTTTCAACCCCTTGATGAACACCTGTCACTGAACTAGATCTTCTCTGAACTAGCTATGTAAATCCTGTGTCAACAGGATTGTTGATAACTGTATTTCAGTGTTCATCACCTTAAAACCAGATTTGTGCTGTTTGAACTGTCAGCTAAACACAGAAAATTGTTTAAAATACTAGGTCTTCCACTCATGTCTGAGATAGGAAGAACTTCAGAGATATGTACAAGTGTATACACAGAAAACCAGTCCCATATTCAGAAGGAAAATATAAGGACACAGCCTCTTCAACAAGTCTATGTAAAACTCCATACTGACCTGGATATACTCCCAMATCCAAAATGAAAGCATGAAAGCCAGATAGTGCCATGTTTTCTAAATCTGAAGGATAGCTTCCTTTCCAGCCTGTCATTATTGAAACTGATTGCTGAGGGAATAAATTAAAAATTCAGGAAAAGGAAGGCTCAGAGAACCCRTCTTTGAAGAAAGCAAATCCAGGCAGGAGCTTAAAGAGAATGATTACGTAGGAGGATACCCTCAGGCTCCAAAGAAGATGGAGGCAGATAATGTAGGAAAGTTATGAAGCATGTCAGCAGAATGAAGCAGATTTTGTGGAAGAAGCAGAGAAAAACCTCTCTGATGCTCTCTGCAGTCAGTGGAAGTACCTTGGTGCATGTAAAACATATTATGTTAGCAAACACATTACTCAAATAATYATYTAAGATTGTGCTATCCTACAATCACTGAGCAATTTTAACCTCTTTTTATTTTATAAATTTATTTTTTGAGCATGTTTCCTCCCTTTCAAGTAACACCCTTAACAAACTTAAACTGCTAGCATGTAATAAATATTTTTTTCATCCCTAGATGATATCCTGATGGGCCAAAGGAATGTTGCTCCCCTACTGTGCTCCATCTGCTGGTGACATTTTCTGATTTTATAAAAGGATGCATCTTGAGCCTCACTAATGATGGTGTAGTTTGCCTTTAGACAATATTCCTGCTTCTGTTAGGAGCAATGACAGCAATCTATTTAGCCCTTTCTAATAATAAATGCATACTGAGTTAGAAGTTCCTGTGGTCACTCTCCAGGCCCTAGTACACTCGAGGACACTAGTCTGTACACATGTACTGGGAGCTATTTATCAGTGGAATAGGAGTGACATGTGGCAGCCAGTTAAACTAAGCTGGAGTATGTTCTCCATATGAATGATCCGGGGGGAGAGGTCTTCCCAGATTTTCCCATGAAATTGTCAGAATTAATGGGAATATCATCTACCCTTCAGTTTTGGCACAATATAAAATAAGACATTTGAGTAGGTGGTGAAAAGAAGGCATTTTCTTACTTCAGAATCTATTTTGGTACATGGTTAGGTGCCAGAATTTCTTTTTTTCAAGTGCTGGCAGTAGCTGTTGCCTCCAGCAACATTTTGTTTATTATTGGTATAAGTGCAAAATATTTCTGTTGGCCATTCCCATTTCAGTGGCTAGCAAGCCACATAAACCCTTTGGACATCTTGGCTTCTTCARAATAGGGTGTCTGTTTCTTCTTGCAGAAAGAAATGCTGTGTTTCCATAAAGAGAAAGGATTTGTTTTTCCAGTGTTTGAAATTTCTGACTGTTGCAGGTTGCATCTGTTGCCCTACCCATAACTAACATTGGTTCCTTCACARTTCTTTCCAGCTGCATTAAAAAGGAGTTTCCTTTGAGAAGCTCACRAACTGTTAGTTCAAATACCTCTTACCCTTGTACTTCTGTAKTCCCAAGTGACTTTCATGGGCTTTCACAGATGGAAAGTAAAGAAYGTAGAGTATAGCAGATGTGTGTAGAGTGGAGTAGGGATGTGCAAATAACCGAAGCCATAAATTATGTACATGAATTTCAAAGTTCTAAGAAGCACAGAGAARATCAGTGATAATCTTATAGAATTACAGGGCTGTAGAATTATTTTATAACAGCTAAAGGTGCTTGCAACCCTTTGAATTAATATTATCCTACTAAATTTACCAATTAGTTTTTAGATTACTTGTACTGTTGGAGTTAATTATCTTTAAAAAAAATATAATGCTGTTTTTTTGTAGCAATGCTGTTTTTGCTCCTACTATAGAATGTTATCTTATGCTCACTGAAATATGTCCTGTCTTATTTCATGTGGTACTTAGCTGTGAATTCCTCCCTGTCTGTTTTTTCTTCTGGGTGTTTTGGCTGTACTGACTCCTCCAATGCCCAGGGCATACAAAAGAGAATGTCCTATSTGCATCTGTCAATACCAGAATTGAAATTCAAGTAGGAAAGAATCTTACACTTTAAAGGGTGAATGCAGTGGTTATAGAATCAAGCTAAAGGAACCTTGCACAAGTGGAACTGGTGTCTTTGCAAGCTGACTGTGGTTGCTGTTAAGGTATAGACTTTAGGAAAAAATCTGCATACTTGCTGGCTTATAGAACAGCYGAAAGTCATCTGTTTGGTACTTCCCATATTACTTCTCAGAGCCTGGTGAAAGAATTGCATAGTTTTGGTCCAAAACATACATTTTATCCCTTCTCCTTTCTCCTTTCCTACTGCCCTAAGTTGTACTAACATGTGGCAACAGAGAAACAATGTATTTTTAGCCTTATCATACAGTAGGACTTTGGTGCATCTGTGCTCCTAAACCCCTGGCTYGTCCCAGCTCTAGGTCTACCAGTTCACCAGCTGTCCATCTCCATCTCCTTAATATCTGAGAGGTGGTTATGTATGTAAGCACAAACTAGACTTCAAGAAATATTACAACAACTGTATTTAATATAAAACAGATTTCAAAACGTTTTCCTCCACTGCAGGATGCAGATACATAACTCTACTGATATACATAAAATACATGGAGTATTTGAACTGACTGAGCAAAAGCTGTATTAAAACCACTAGCTAGAGAGGAATGTAAGAGGAAAGAGGTAATTCATAGGGCTGGATGTGTTGAAATGAATATATGTTTATCAGTACTAAATGTAACCCTGATACACATATCACATGTATCACACATTTGTGAAGATTTTCCAAATGAACATGGATGAAAACAGGCATCTATTGGAAATATACAGGGAGCAGAGTATGATCCAAAAATACAACTTCTTGCAAGTATCATCAGAATTTCAGAACCAAAACTGACCACAGAAACCTTTAACTTTCCAAATGAATTATTTCCTTCTTCTATCAGGAGATCTTAGTAGTTTTTTTTTAAGAGTTAATAAACTATATGGACATATAATACACCTGAAGATAGGTAGACTCAGTAATTTCTGAAGTAATTTCAGAAGTACCAGATCTCAAGTCAATGGTTTTCCTTTAGTTTCTCTTACACACAATGATAAGGGAAAGGTGTAGYCTAAAAAGTATATAAAATTTAATGAAAATCCCAGTGAACTGAAACACTGCAGTTCTTGCATTTCCATAAACTAGAAGCTAACAAATAAGTTATTAATGCACAAATTTTATGAACAGAAAAACACCARTTGGGAAACCTATTAGGCAATATATATTACTGATTAGACTAACAATTTGATCTACCATAACTTTTATGAATAATTAGTCTAATTGCTAAAGGACCAATCATGAATTGCTATTTTCTGGAACATTCTCCTTTAGGCTTACCTAAGAAATGCTTATGCATATAGCTAATGTCATGTCAACAAAGAGTTTCTGCAATTATCAGGGTCAGTGCATTTTAAAATATAAATACAGCTCTCCTGAATAAAAGAAAGAGAATAACTTTGAACCTCYAATGGCCAAAAAAGTCCCAATAATCTGAAAAACCTCATTACCACCACAGGATGATTATTCCATACTATTAATGTAAATCTAAACATGTAAGAGATTCTTTCAAAAACCAGTTTAACTATGCCATTTGTAATGGAGAAATGATCTTGACAGTTAAAAAAAAATCTTTCCTGTCGTCTTTGAATTAAACTTGGGCATTTGTTATCAGCTTCAGGCTGTTAAAAAAATTTCAACACGTGACATGAACATGTAAACCTCTAAAGTCCTAAACATCCAATTTTTAATTAGCAAGGAACTTTCCTTCTTTCTTTCAAAAGAAGAAAAAGGTATTTAAAAAAAATAKCAATATCATATTGTGCCCTAGCAGTTCAGGTGAAGAACTGGAGGGTCAAGAGAGCAGGATCTTGTTCCTGGCTCTGTGCTGAAATCCAAAGGTGAGTGACACCCGAGCTGCTGAAACATGGGCTACCCTGGGAGCATGAGTATATTTCCTTTGGGTCCAAAGGGAATGGTCAAGTACTGGGCTGGATCATTCTCCCACCTCTGTCTCAACTTCATGTTCACAAAATCACAACARTATTTTTTGTCCCACTGAGCTGTGTCCATGCTGCCTGGGTAGGTAGTAACCTTACAGCAGAGATGTTACCTTATTCTTTCTCTACCAGCTAGCACAATGGGAGTCTCAGCTTGACTGAAGCCCCAAGGCATTCTTGTGTCATGAATAACAACAGGGACAATAATGCACTGTTTTGAAACCTGTTTTTGAAGCTCAGTTTTGAAATGCTTTCCTCATTGTCACAGGAACTGGAGATCAGACAATCTCTGCTAGCTAGAGGGACCAGAAAGTGGCACTGGCTAGCAAGCAGCCATTTATGGCAAGACAAGATGCAAGAATTAGTTGTTGCCCCAGTAGGGCTACAAGCCCCCAGAACAAAACACTCTCTCAAACCCCATAACCAGTCTGGAAAAAAGTAAATGGTGTAAGTAGAACTTGTAGTCTTGAGCCAAAGCTATGTAGGTGACAACTTTGGATTAGTTCCCATATGCACAACATATATGGTAAACCCCAAGTCATTCTAGGGTGTTAGGTGTTATAAGAAAATTATCTAGGAATATGGCTTGGATGTGGCTTAGTGCTGACAGAGTCCCTTCCACCAGTGCCAACTGAACATTGCACAGGAAAAGTAAACACTTTTCTAGACAAAGACCTCCCAAACTAGTTTAAAAAAAAAGAATTTATTGTCATTTTTATGTGGTTAAACCATATGAAAGTGGTACAAAAGAACTCTTCTTATTTCTRAAATAAACATTCATCAGTGTGGAGAAATGTTTGCCTGGAAGCATCTAACTTAACATCTGTCACCTGCCTGCATAAAGACATTCTTCAGTGCACAAGGGCTGTGAGGCAGCTGTGTATAATACAACAGGCTGAGTAAAACACATATTAAATCAGTACTGGCTTCCTCTTGTCCTCTGTCAACCTGTGCATTCTCCATTTGGCTGTGAAGGCTGAGAAGTCTGCTCTCTGCCCATATATTTCCTCCCTTCCTCTTCCCTTAYGAACCTGGAACAGGGTTTGTGGCAGTTTCCTGTTTCAGGTGTGAAAGACTTTCTTGAGGCTCATTTAACAGGTATATCTTTGATAGAGTAAATATGCTCAGTTTCATATCTTAAATACCATGTCAGAATGTTATCTTAAGCTCTGAACAGCAGGAAAAAATACTGTCCATTCCATTTGGGTAGCTTATTTTCTTGCAATGAAGCTACAGGAYGGAGATGAGAACTACCAAGTCAGTCTCAAAGAAAGTGGCACAAAAGCCAAGAATTTAATGATAGGTGATTTTTCATCCAGATGTTAAATCACTTACAGTAAAATCTGACTGCTGCTTTGAAATGAAGTATGAGAGCRAAGACCTCAACCCTGGTGTTTGAACACAGATCTGAGTCCTCTAGGAAGTGATCAGCCTACTGCTGTGGTTCAATTTGTAGTAGACCAAACATTAAAAATGCACATACAGTATACACACCCTCAGAAGAAAAGTGAGATTTAACTAAGCCTTGAAAAAAATTAATGCTCATTAAAAAATTTTAAAAAATGAAAATGCAAAGTACTTTTAAACACTCACCAGCAAAACCAGAACAATTTGTACTTAGAGTTGTTCAGTGCCAGCCTGACAAAATCCACTGTACAGTATCCATTGCACAGTATTGCCACTGTGGCAAGGGAACWGAACAGGCAGGAAAGGTTTCAGGGGGCTGTTGTGCACAAGGGAGAATGAGGTGCTTTCTGCAAAAAGTATCTTCCYTAAAGTGAAGGAAGTCCATTAAAGATATGCAGACAACAGACGTAAGCAGATCAAAGGCTCAGGAAAAGTGCTCTGGCAGGTGACCTGCACTCTGTAGACTTACTGATATCAATTAACATTGCAGCTCRTTATAGCTCATTGTGGCAGGGAGCCAGTATTTACAAAACAGAGCCAAACAGAGGAACAYAGAGAAGGAACTCAGAAGTCAGAGAAGTACTGAAGGTAAAAGGAATATTCAGCAACTCTACAACTGACAATTCTGATTGCTTGAGAAACTTTATGACATGCTTCAAGCAATATTTAAAATGTATGCATTTAAAAAAGTCTTGCTGTTCCTTGAGTCAGAGGTAGAGAACATCAACTATACAGGCAGGACAGATAAGAGAGTTTGTGTTCTCCTGCCAACATTTTGAACAGTGGGAGGTTGTGAARTGGGACTTTCAGGGGACTTTTGCAGATAGAGATCACATGAACCACACAGAAACATGAAAAGGCAGCTTCAGGTAAGTGGACTGGTTTAGCAGAGAAGTTGTTCAAGAGATCAGCAGACACACTGGGTACTGAAAAGTGCCTCACACAAGACTTTTATTCTGGTTGGTAACTGCAGCATTGAGATAATTGATATCAAGGCCTGTCTTTAATATAACTTTTTAATATAACACAGCCCAGGTTAGGTTTGAAAAGATAAAYGAAYACTAGTTTAGATTTGGGTCTATGCTTAAAGCAGCAGCTTGTTACAAGGATGTTGTTTAATATATTATGTGACATACAATGAAAATAAATCCTTGGTAGGCCTTTCGAGAATGAAACAGYTAACAGGTAAGGAAAAGAGTAAATCAGTGTAAAGGAGGAAAGCCGSTAAAGAAATAATATCACAAGGTTTGAGGAATAGAACACAAATTGTAYGAGTGGAACTTGTAACAGGAGATGGCAGAAGCTGAATGAGGAGTCTGTGGAGGAAATACACTGAGAACTACACCAGGGTGAGTTTGAGCTAATGTACATGACCCTAAACCTGCATTGAAGCAATGCAGAAACAAAAGAACCACTAATTTATGAAATAAATTTTGCAAATCAGTCAACATCATTCTTTTGCAAAGAAGTAAAGAAAAGATGTCCTGGTTTTTGCTCAGTTGAGTTGATTTCCTCCCTATAGTAGCTCAGATTCAGTGTGAGAATAATGTTAATAACACACTGATACTTTGTTTGCTGCTAAGTAGTGTTTATACTAAGTTAAAGACTTTTTTAGGTCTCATGCTCTGCTAGTGAGGAGGATCAGAAGAAAGCCTGTGAAGGAGCATAGCCAGGACAGGTGACCCAAAATGGTCAAATGGATATTGGACACTGCTGAATATCATGCCTGATATATAAACTGGAGAAGTTACCTGGAAGGGGGGTTCTTTGGGACATAGAGATGGGGCTGAGCACTGGTCAGAAGGTGTGCAGTAGTATTGTGGATCTCTTGTTCTTCCTTGTTTGTTTTTAGTTCTCTTTCTATTTTATTTCTATTTTTATTATTTCTATTTCTATTATTTCTATTTCTATTTGATATATTTCTACTTATAATGAATGACCTGGAAAAGATAAAAATGTGGAGCTCATGCAGGGTCAGGGCAAACCCTGGTGTCAGCACAGGCAGGGCATGAACAGATCCAGAGCAGCCCTGCCCAGAAGGACTTRGGGGTGCTGTGGCTGAGAGGCTGCACATGCCCCAGCCATGGCACTCACAGCCCWGAGAGCCAAACGTGTCCTGGGCTGCATCCAGAGCCCCGTGGGCAGCAGGGCAGGGAGGGGATTCTGCCCYTCTGCTCTGCTCTGGTGAGACCCACCTGGAGCTCTGCATCCAGCTCTGGGGTCCCAGCACAGGAGGGACAGGGAGCTGCTGGAGTGAGCCCAGAGGGGGCCATGAAGATGTTTGGAGGGATATAAAAATTCTCCTGTGAGGAAAGGCTGAGAGAATTGACATTGTTCAGTCTGGAGGAGAGAAGGCTTTGGGGTGACCTAATTAGAGCCTTCCAAGTACCTGAAGAGAGACTACAAGAAAGAWGGAGAGAGACTGTTTACAACAGCATGTAGTGACAGGACTAAGGCAAATGGCTTCAAACTGAGAGTAGATTTAGATTAGGTATGAGGAAGAAGGTCTTTACTGTGGTGAGACACTGGCACAGCTTTCCCAGAGAAACTGTGGATGCACCATCCCTGCAGGTGTTCAAGACCAGKTTGGATGGGACCCTGAGCAGCTTGGTCTAGTGGAGATGTCCCTGCCCATGGCAGGGGTGTTGGAAATATGTGATCTTCAAGGTCCTTGCCAAGACATTCTGTGATTCTATTCCTTTTTACTTTRTATTTTGAGATCCTGAAACTGTGACAAATAATATATTTAGTAGCTCACTCATCCTTCTCTATTAAAAGATGTTTTTTTTTCACATAGACATTTAGAGACCCAAACATACAGGTGGTCCTCACTTAGAGTGGGGAGGCTCTAAACTCATAGCCACAAACCACCAAAAACAACTGTGTTAAAGGAATCAGATTCATGGAAGTATAAAGTTATTCTGACTCAATGGAAGGAAGAATTCTATTCAAAATGATGATACCATGAAAGTTACAATGTACATAGGCAAACTTAAAAAAAAAACCTATGTATTGAAACACATAGTTCTCCATCCTAATTGCTATATCTACATAGTTGTGTGTGCAGAWTCCTCATACTACAGAATGGCAACTTACTGCCAACAAATTTTCCCGAGTGAGAAACTGGCTTCTTTGACCTTGCAGAAAATAATGACTTAAGATATTACAGTTCGCTTCCTCATGGGAAGGGAAATGAACTTGTACCTGAAAACCTTTGTTCAGACAAAAACGATGGAAGCATTATATTTAAAACAAACACACTTCCATACAATATAGTTACAATAAAAAATAAATCTGTGGGTCCATTGGGTGGTAATTAGATGCACAGTCCTCTGTGTGAGTGCTACAAGTGTCTCCTGAATCTGTGAATGACTAAGACCTACCAACAGCTGGGTAGAATATATAATATATCAGCTTAGTCACAATTCTAATGGGTAATTGCACACTGAAGATGGAAATTTTCATGGACACAAATAGGACTTGCTGTGCTTCTGGATATGTGACAGACCTACTTGGCAGAGAGAGAATTCATAGTTTAATCAGTCTGACTCCTTTAATAGCTACTTAATTCACTCCCAAATTGAGTGGATGGAAGTGAGGGCACCTTCTCCATTCATTTAATGTATGAATCTTTCTGATCYTACAGAACTGTACAATATATTTTCAAGGATCAGGGCCATATTTTTATTTATTTTTACACATCTTACCTTTTCATTCATAAAGATTTATTGGTTTGAAAGCACTGGGTGTCCTCAGACTTTTACAGATTACTTCAACAATACTGTAAGTGGAAGAGATAATGGTGCTGTTCATTTCCTCCCTTTTAAAGCAAGTGAAGATGCATTGTAAAATCAACCTGATTTTATATTTATAAGACCCTGTAGCTGGTTTCACATGTTAATGCTGAAGGGAAAAAGTGAATCCTGTTCATTATGCTACAAAATATTTGACTTCATATTTGGTGCAAAGGAAAAGGCATGGGTTTTTTTGCTGCTGTTGGGAAAGCTTTGGGGAATGAAATCTTGCTGCTGAGGCAGTAAATTAATACAAGAAGACTGAGAATAAATTTAGAGAAAAAAAAATGAGGAGTAGGAGCTAACATATGAAACACTGGAGTGAGATGGTATTTGTTCAAAATACTGAAAAATATTAAGCGGCAGTGAATCCTAAATTCTGGGATAAGTGAAGAGAAGGGTTAGGAGAAATGGATTGTATTAAGGTGATGAAACCCAGAAAATTGACTGTGCCAGGAAAAAAGAAGAGTAGGGCGTACTAACTTTGAGAAATTTGTGAACTGGAGATYTGTGTAGAGGAAAATATCTGTCTAGGTATACAGTATTCTGATAAAGAAGTGTGATTTATCACTCCAAGTAAGGAGAATATATGGTATAAATTACTTTAAAAAATTGTAAYTGCACTCTAATGTTTTATGGAGATAGGAATACAAGCTGTTATGAAGGACAATGTCTCTAAATGTAATTCCATCTAATGAAGGCACCATCATACTATTTAAAAAAGCAAAATAGCTGGGGAAGACCCCTGAAATTTTTAACTAGAAGAGCTGGAGGCAGGGTGTGATGGAGGCTCCAGAGCTCCTCTGACCCTCCCCTGAGGTTGCAAGTTGCTTTGCTGCACATTTGGATGAGACACACATGGCTCAAAAGGGTCTCCTTGGGAACTTCACTGTAGCTGAGTAAAGGACACTGAGGWGCCAGAGAGAACAACCAGAGAGAAAGGGGAAGGGCAGGCTGTCAGACAACTCTTGGACCATCTCTTGAGAGCCAGAACGGGTGCAAAGCAGGAGATTATATTATAGCAAAGGRGAGAGAAGAGAAATGTTTTAAGGTCACAGATTAATACATTTTAAGGCCAGGGTGGTATTACAGTGGCTGGGTAGGCATGCAGGTAATGCAGGTAAGAGCATAACAGAGCCACCTAAGAGGGCAGAATATATAGATGCCCCTGTATAGGCCTGTGTTCAGCCTAGTAAAGCTAGAGAATAAATGATCTTAGGATTCCTTCACCAGGTCCATGGCTTCTAAGACGTTTCTCAAAATAAAGGCTTCAGGTAAGGCTGAATCTGCCCTGTGTGACAGCATGYTCCTTCTAATGTCTGAGTCTCCAACCTCTTCCACTACAGTTCAAGCTGTGGTCTGTGATCCCAGGAGACTCTGTGGGCTGCTTCTTAAGAGGGTCTCAAAGACATTCTGAATCCACTTCAGCTAAAAACAGAGCTAAATGCATCCCATTTATAAAATACATCACTTGCTTGTGAGGATTTGAAAACCTGTCTRTGTCACAAAGAGACAGTAACAACATCTTTGCCTCATTAATGCTGATTCTAACTTAGAGCTCTGAAAAAAAAAGACCCCAAACTGCAAGAAGTGGTAGTTCAKGAAAATAACAAGGACKGGTATCCCCTGCCMGTAAGGCTATCTGTAGACATAATGACTTGCAGACCTTTTAACCTTTTTCAGGAACTAGATAGAGATGCTCTAATATTTCACCCTGCCAATGCAAAACACATCTGCACTGACACCCYTCCACACATAGGTCACCTTTAATGGATTAGAGAAGGGTCTGTCCCTTTCACGCATATTGAATTAATTTCAGATTGTTGATGAGAGCATGCCTTACACTAAGTCTGACCTATCACCMATCTAATGCATCGAAAAACATGCTGATTTTTTATCCTTTGTAGTTTAACTTTAGCTGGAAAATAGAGCAAAACAGATGACAATACCACATTTACCAAATAAACGTCAAAAGAATAACAGGTGATTCATCACACAAACACAAATTAAGCCAACACAGRAGAAAAGAAAAAGAAAGAGAAAAAAAAACCAAACCTATGCAATGAGGTAGAGCCCAGAATAATCCGGCAGTGTTTACCTTTTTGGTCAGGTATCAGAACCAAAGATGGTTTTCTATCTTTTCTTGCAAACCACAGAGGCTTGAAGTGGTAAAGGAAGAGTGCTGGGGTGAAATTTTAAGCTATTCCTAGAATCATCTGCTTTTTCTTCTTTTTTTCTTTTTTTCCCTTCATTATGTGGAATTCAGCTGTTCTTTGTTGCACAGAAATAAAAGTTCAGTTTTGAAAATATTCATGAACAAAGCTGTAAAAATTGCCTGTAATTTCCTCCGTTTTCAGCCATCTGGTTTTCATTGCTTTGATTCTCTCTTCACTACTCCATACATGTTTACCAAATCTTTTCAACATGCATTGACCAAATTATTGAGCAGTTWTAATTAATAACAGAGTTACAATATTCTCTTTCACCCCTTTGGTAGAGCTTGTTGGCTCACCAYGAGGTGCTCATGCTGTTGCTCGTATAAACAAGAGCAATTATTTCTGATTAGATGATGACTGCCTTTAATTCAGGCTGTGCAGGCTGAGGAAAAGACACATTTTGGATGTAATTTTTTTGTTGAAAACAGCCAAGCTARCACTGAAACAGAGTTCTTCTAATTGCTTTTTGGGTAATTTAKAATACAAACATAGCAATTAGTAAAGCTGAGTGATCTTCCCTTTTGTATTGTTGGGTTTGTTTCCACTTTAGAGAAGAAATTTCTAGACGTTGAACAGCTATTCTGAGTTTACTTCTTGAAGACCATGYTCTGCTCAATTGTTGCTGTGTAATTGTACAGCCTGACTGACACAAATTAAGTAACTGAATGACTGAATTAAAATTGTCATACTCTTCATTCGTCTCTTTTCTGTAGAGAGCATGCTGGCTCTCCTAGCACATCAAAACAAGCTACAACCTTTTTCTAGAAATATTAAAGTAAGTTAATGACAACAAATTTTACTCTGTAACTACTGTGTTGAAAGTCAGCTATTAGCTCCCAACCTAGCAAGCAGCTCTGCAGTGCTTCCCATTTTCTTAATTCAGTTCAAAATGGGAAATTTTGTTACASTGTTTTCCAAGGGAAAAGGATCTGGAGTCTTTTTCTGCTATTGTTCTTGAAGCAATAGGCAAAAAACTCTCAACAAAATCTGAAACCTCAGGAGGCTCAGTTGGAATTTGAATATGGAGGAAATYTTCCCATTTTTTTGTGCACAGCTCTTCCTGATTCTTAATCTTTCTTACATAAGAATTTTAAGTATGGGATTTTTCCGACTCCATACAGCTGTGAATATCTGAAGACAGATTTCTGTGGTTTAATTTTTGTCACTCTTCCATGTACCCAGAATAGTAACGTGCTATGATATTAAGCCAGAATTCAAAGAAAATTTCAAAGCATTCTCAGCTGCTGCACAAGCACTATCACCTCCCAGTGTTTTCATRAATGTGAAGTATATTGTCAGGATATTCTACCTTTTACCATATTCTCTTCCAAGAAAGACCAGGGCAATTAGGGATTGAAAAGGTCGATGATATCATAGGTGAATTTCAAGTATTAACTGAGTAATGAAATTTTGTAGTCTATCCCCGTCTATTTTCAGTAAGAAGCAAAAGGAACAGTAACAGTTCAGCTGAACTGTTCAAAAGAATAGAACAATCACCTTTTAGTATCATTCTTCTAAAGTGGCCAAAAGAAAAAAAGATGGATCAAAACCAGAATAAAATTACTCTTCACCCACTACTTCTACAATATCTTTCTTCAGGTCCATGYCTTCTGACCTTCCAGAAAGGCTGATGAGATTCTGTAGCTCAGTGCTTTTGTCTATTTGTAGTAAAACAGCTAAAACAATTGTTTACAGATTACAGGACTAACCCTTTGAGAGGCTACAGAGTAGCATCCCATGTAACCAACAATGCCTGTAGCATAAGCAACATTAAAGTTCTAACATTTAAATGTTCTCCCTCTGCAGCGAGATCTTTAACTGTACTAAATTTTAGACATAAGCATTAAACTTTAGGCATGCTGGGCTGTTTAGGTTCAAGAAATATCACTGGAATAATTTCTCTAAATACATTAGGAGAGAATTTTTATTCTCTTGGGCAAGACTTCTCAGCCTTTTCTTCATGCTGTGGACAGTATTTCCTTGCCTACCAWGACATTCATCACCATCTCAGTTGCCTTTTCAGTGGAGTGCCTCCTCTACCCACAACAACTGCATGCTCCAGCAGTCACTTACACATCAAGAATATTTTAGGAAAGTGGTTTTTATAATTTTAGCTTCTGTTAACGCACTTAAGCAGCTGGAAAACAGAGAGAAGAGCCAACACTAYGAGACCAGCCAGCTCTCTCTATAAGTCATTAGCATGAGCTCTGGGAAGTATCAATGCTTCACAGATTTTGGAAACTCCTGTAGAAGAGATCTAAGTTCACAGCCACAGTGAATTTTTGGACTTGTGAGCGGGTAGAAATGCCTTCATCAGCATACATAAGGATATGATTTTAGCCTATATTTCCATCAGATTACTGGATGAAAATTTTTTTAATTAATTGATTATTTAAACAAGRACAAAATCCCAATTTGAATAAATAATCCTTTATTTTTTTTTTCCTTTTTAAAAAAGTATTAAAGTGGCTGTAAAATATTATTATTATAAAGCAAAATTTTTACACGCTATCTGTTCCATTAATATACCATTGTATTTAACACAGTGATATTGGTRGGTGCAACACTTCAGAAACTTGAAGGAAATAAGGTAATTATCCCATCACAGCCTGCCTGGGAGAGACATCAACTTGCTTTTTTGCCTCCCTTTCCATTAGCTATGCTTGCTCTGACTGTTTTGCAGAGTATCTGCTGTTCTTCATCCTGGGCCTGCAGACAGGCAATTTCCTCCAGACTGAGGGGGCTTCAGGAGAGAAGTTGTATATACAGRGGAGAGAGTAATTTCCCCTCCTCTCAGCTGCAGCCTGAGGGGTGGATTAAAGCTGCTTAGTCTTCCCCCTCTGCATCAACCCCCTTTCACCTCTGCTTCACAGGCTGATTCTCACCTACAGTACGATCCTCTTGTAATTMATGGAGAGAAATGCATACCTATGGCTGCTTTAAACTAACTCCACTCTGGTAGCAAGGTTACCACAGCACTATGGATAACCATGCAGATTAATTCAAKAAGTATTCATGCAATTACTCAGATTACGTTTGTAACAAAAGTCACATAAATTGTATTTGTATATATATTTGTATGTTATATCCAGCAATAAAGATAATTTAACCAAGTTAGGGTTGTAGTATCTTCATAAGCAATATTTGTAATGCTTTGGTAATKAAATTTTAGTCTATTTGCCCCTGCTTGTCACAAATTCAAAATCCTAATTTATCAACCAAATGGTTATTTATGTCCTTATTGTTATTTTATGTTGGCCATCTTTGATTTTTAATGTGAACCTTCTCTGTGTATCCCAAATCTATTATTCTAATAACAGACCTCTCTGTAGCCTGTTGTCTTATAAATCATACATACACCTATCAATAAACGCTCTAAGATATATCAATCACCTGGACAGTGCTGGACAGTGTTTTAAATAGTCCAGAGTTATACACCAATGTGTTTAAAATCTGCTGCAGTGTCACAATGGAGTAAATGCACCCGTGTACAGCTGGGAAAAAAGACAATATGTATACAGTACATCTAATAGACTTGACAGGCCCTTTTTAAATAAACCATAAGAATGTCATAACAGCTATTTTCTGTTGCTGAGGGTGCAGATGTGAATCTCTGCAGGTAAAGATCTGCTGGTTTTAGGGTCATGATTGAGGAAACTGCCTAAGGCCAGGGACAAGCCGGTTCTGCKAAACTTTTCTGAGAGAGGAGGTTCAAGAAGTCTCTTTAAACTTGACAAAACTCTGGGTGAAGTTAGCTAGTCCATATATTGTCTACTTGAAGAGGCAAAGAGTCYGAAGTTTGCCCTTTACTTACTGCTGCTTTGTACTTCCTGGTCCATATGATTGTGGCAGGAAGAAGATGTAAGCCCTTGCGGTCTTGAAGCAGTGTCTGTCTCCAGACTGAAAGGCAATAGAGTTTTGGGGTCACTTAAAATTGTGCCTACCTTGGGGGGCAGGGGTCCAGGCTGCAGGCCTTCAGCAGCTGTGGAGGACGACGGCTGCTAACACACAGTGTTTCGTCTGCAATCTCCCTAGTTTGTTTGTTCAGACAGGTCACCACAGCCTCCTGGACACCTGCACACAACAAATAATGGTCACAGCCAGCTCTCCATACCTGTAGGAGAGGGGTAGGCCCAGCAGGACCAGCAGGGCTGCAACACCTGTTGACACCCAGCCTTGGGCTGGCAGCTCTGGGGCTGCAGCCCCAGCCACAGAATTGTCATTGCTTTCAGTCTCTCTGAAAGGCTTCTCAGTGCTGCAGTGAGTAGTCCATGGGTCMACCCACTGCTCACCTCCCTGGACAGAAAACTGTCCAGTGCTCTCATTTTTTCATTTTCCATAAAGTCCARTGAAGCACTTTGTTTTTCAGGCCAAGCGGGCTAAGATGTGAAGATGGCTGTGGCTTTCATACACTGTATTTTAACCAACTGTATGACTTCTACACATGCAAAAGCAAAGTAAAACATAGACAATTCAGCTGTTCTCAGTTTGCTCCATGGGTCTGCACCCAAACAAAAGATGTAAACTTGCAGAGTATATCTCAGAGCTGGGAAAGAATGGGTTAGAGAGCGCTGGGACAGAACAGTAGCTGTTGGGACAAAGAGAAACGGGAATATTTTATTATTATGGTTTGACTCAGAAATTCCTTCTTAAATCAAAATTCTTATGCACTCTATGGCATACCAGTTACTCTCACTTTTCCTATGACTAGGGGTATCACATGCTCTTTGGGTCACAAGGTTAGAAAGCTAGAACATCCTWTYTCATCCAGTCCTCTTCCCTGTGGCA
>CADDXX010000191.1:0-16077 GCA_902810485.1 Alauda arvensis | reverse complement strand
TGCCACAGGGAAGAGGACTGGATGAGAAAGGATYMRTTTCCCCATGGATAAAAGGGGTCTGAGAGGGGTCTGAGRATAATAATTGGCCTGAACTTYYTGAGAATCTAATCCACAGTGATTCAAATACAATGGAAGTATGCTTTTTACATTCATTCTTGCGTCCTGAATTAGGAAAAGWTTAGCTGAACTCCCAACAATTACAYTGCRGTTTCAAAACCAACACTWTWCCAAAACATCTCACTATTTTTTAAAGACACTAATGTGAAGGGAAAAAACCCCAAACCTGAACAAAATGTTTTAAGACCTTAAAGACCTCCAAAAACWGTGTCACAAAGATAACAATATTTTTTGGTGTTTCTAATGACAGAACACATGTCATTAGGCAAAAAATTATTTCATATAATTCAAGAGGATCAAAGCACTATATAGCTGGCCACAGTTTCTGTATTTCTGACATTATTCACAGATTCATTCTCTTTAATCTCAGTATAGGCTGAGGCCCCCAGAAAAGAGGTTTGTTAAAAATTTTTTTTGGCTGCTATGTGGGTAAGCCTATTGTGTCATGGCTATGACACAAGAGTATGCAGCATGGGTCCTGTATCCCAGGTACTGACAAAAAGAAAGAAATTTCACAGTTTTGGACACGGACACCAACATCAAAATTGCCAAAGTCCCTGTAGTCAGCCAATGCTGTTAGGGGTTTTCTTTCTTACAAGGTTGCCCATATTTTCAATATTGCTATTCAAGTCATCTCTTGAAAGACTTAAGAAAAACTGTAAAAAGGGCAGCCTATTGAAAAGATAGAAAAAAATGGTAGAGATGTATATCTAGGAAAAGAAACTTACAAAACATATATATGAACAAGACGTTCACTGCCCTGTCATGTTCATTATTTTTCTAGCTCAAATATTTTTCTGTTGGGAAGGTAATCACATTGTTTGTAGCAAACACAGGCATACGGATTCTCCAGAGCAGAATGCTCCTGGTTGAAGAACAGAGGTGGTTCTCTACCTGATGGGAAGTGGCACTGTGTCTCCATTTTGCATGGAAAATCTGTGTGGGCCTGACATCAAGATCAATTTGATGAAGCCAGGAAAGAAGGATTGCTGCTCCAGAGGTATGGAAACCATGAAAGTATTTTTCCAAACTCTGTGGAAAGAAACCACTGATTCCTGCCACATTCYGATTGACATGCTTCTGTTTGCTAGGCATACAGCTCACTTCTGAACGTCCTTCTCAGATAAAATTTAGYAAAATGAATGTACTTCCACAGCTTCAGTTTCTCCTTTCTGAAGGGTGCCACTAGTGAGCTCTTGACCAATTATTATCAATTTAACACTTTTCCATTGTCTGTTTCAATGTTGACTACTGAAAAGTGATGCCTATGTGGTCTTGAATTCAACCTTTTCTCCATTTCTCATGCTGATGGTTTCATGCTATCAAATTCATATAGCCAAGCTCTGATRCCACTGTTCCTCAGTTTTCAGTATCCAACCAGCCCTAGACCTCCCAATAAKTTAATTCCTCATGCTTATTTCTCTTAACTAAGTCATCTCTGATGGCAGTTCCAATAATTCTTGTCCATATTACAGGTATTCTACYCTGTCTATTAAAGTTTCTTTTTATCTTTGAAAGGTCTTAGTAGGAACAGTAATCTTGTGTGACAGCATAGACAGCAAAGAAAAAGGTTCTGATCTGAATATGGTTGCTAGAATGTTTAGTGACTGTTTTTGGCTTTAATAGTTTGTGCCAGGAAGAAGAGAAAAAAATCTGTCTTACTCCATCAGTAAAAAAGGTGATCAGAATMATTTTCTTCAGCTTCCTCTGGAATCTCACACTAGTGTGTCTCAGCCTAATGATAACAACTCTCCCTCTATTTCTGATAGRTCAATGTGGAAATTGTCACAAGCTTTCRATTAGGATGGGTCATTAAACATTAGAGAATATAAAARCTTTTGATCATAAATCAGAAGTTCCACAGCACAGAGATAATTAAAAGAGGTATATGAATTTCAGAAAGTTCATTTGCCAAGTAATTGAATTAAAAACATTATTTACAGCACAATATTATTAGAACAAAAGCTGTCTACTTTAAAACTGCTTTGCTTGGACAAAAAAAGATATCAATTCTCAATAGGAAATCAGAGTATAAAAAATGTATAATGGTAGGATATGAATCTAGGCAGTTTAAGTTCACTTTCAAAACAACATAAAATGAGAATTTCTGTGTTTATATCTACCAGGATAGAATAATTGTTACATGATATTTGATGACAGCTCTGGGAAATGAAGCCACCAGCAGCAGACTATATGACTAACTCATTCCTTCTGGCTGCTGCTTCTGGGAGGTGAAAGGTTACTTCTACATCTATCCAGTTTCTTCTCCCAGGACTCTAAAACCAATAAAATTAGTTTGACCAGTCTTGCACCTATGGCTACAAAAATATCTGACTTAGCATCTGCTAATCTGGAAAGTCTGGAGTCGATGTCAGACAAAAAGAAATCTTGGCTRAAAGTTCTTGCTGACAATTGAAAGAGATTAAATTTATAAAGAAAATTGTGTCCCACAAATCAGTCTCTGTGAGTTACATTTGAAAAATACAAGCATAAGCTCTGTATTCTAAGAAATTACTTCATTTCAAGAGGACATTTCTAGGAACTGTTCAGGTTTTGGTAGTCACAGTAAAAGYGTGATAAATTGTTACTGCTTGCCAATAACCTCAATACATGACATATACTCTTGTAAGATCAGTGTTTGTCGCTACTTAGCACACACTAGTGTCATTTTTTTTTGTGTGTGTGTAGGAAATAAAAGAAATAAAGCAAAATGGCCAATGGCCAATGGTCTGACAACTGTGAACTGCTCTAAACATTGACTACCATCATCAAGCTAAAAGTAAGCACAGAAAACCTTTGCATTATTTTCTACTAATTGTGGTTTTCAAGACTGTAACTGATGTAACCTGTGAATCTGTACAGATTATTAACTCATAAAATGCTGAGTTGTTTTCTACAACTCATATTCTACAGTGTGTGTTTTGTAGTTTTCTATAGTTATCCTTTCTTAAATTGCCTGAAAGCTGTAAAGTGAAAAGACAGCTGGAAAAATCTAGGCTTAATTTAAAAAAAATACTGGACTGGATGTATATCTCAGAACTAGTTAAAAAAATGATGAGGGGGAAAAAGGATATCAGAAATGTGTGTTAATGGTCTATAGTATGTGCAACCTGAGAAACTGATTAACTTTCAAAAACTACAATTGCCAAGCCTGCTCATTTTAGACAACCACATCATTAGTGCCATTTTGCCATAAGTTTTCTTAGGCACTGGGATTGGAGTTGATGTCCCTTATTGACAGGAATTAGGGAACAGCGCAGCCCTTAAAATATCCATTATTTATTTCATCTGCTATGGGAGGACAACTTACTTCCACATGTGTTTGCTTGCACAGAGCAAACTAAAGATAAGAACTAATAATGAAAAGTGATTGTTAGCTTATACCACCAGACCCCTTTGACATTTAGCTTTTTTGGTGATTGCTTTTCGGTGATTAGCTAATAAAGGAAACAGAAATATAGGATAAATTGAGCACTATTAGTGACAGTCTGAGCACAGATCTGAAAGTCCTGAGCTAAAATATGCTGTGCACATGGGATTTTTTACATTTCTTATCCATGCCTTTTCAAATATGTTTGGACTCAACAATCTTAAAGTTTTATTTCCTCCCTAAATGATTCCATGATCCTARCTCGGAATAGCAAAACAGGATGTCTATGGGTATTAAGTGCCAAGCTTGAAGAAGGAAAGCAAATCCAGCACAGAAGCATTTTTACACTTACCTCCTCCACAGGACTCTGAGCACTCTGTGAAGCCTTCATATTCCCAGTCATAGAGCTCATCAAACTCCTGTAAGCTGCCATACAAAAGTTGAGTCTCTTCTGGGGTGTATTCAGTGGCCTCCCCACTGCAGGGACCACTGTAGCAGGCTCTCTGAGACACAGGTTTGGGACCTTCACATTCATCAATGGGCAGATCAGCYACAGACTGGGAAAAAGAGAGGAGCACTTGGCATTTCACAAGCCTCATCTGGCTGCCTACTCCACAGGTGACACTACAGGTGGACCAAGCCTCAGGAATGAACCTGTGAGAGGAAGAGAGCAAGGAAAGTTATGTCCTCAAATYGCCAGGGAAACAAAATCAGTATAGYCCTACCCAGGCCAAATTTTATTTAATGAAAAACAAGTACTTAATCTCATCATACATTTAACAACTCAGTGGCGGGTATCCTCATATCCAAGAAGAAAGACAAAAACCTTGTAACACCTACCTTSATCCTAAAATCAGTGCAAGGCTGATCTCCCAATGTGCCTAATGTATATGATGGTCCCACAAGCTACTTTTTGCAAGTATTCAACCTAGATAATCTTTGTTTTAGTTGTTAATTTCTTTTTGCTAGTAAGTGTGGAGCAAGCTGCAATTATCAGGTAATTGCAGGACTGCATGGAAAATAATTTAAATTATTATTCTTCTGTCACAGCATGTCACAGCAACTGTTTTTAAGTCTTRATTTTAAGCTAGCAAAAGGTGAAGAGAATTAGTAATTTCTTTAGCTTGTTTTTTGTTGTTTGTTTTTTTCTTTTAATTTTTTTAAATTTAAATGAAATAAAATTTTAGAACTTAAATAAATTTAAAAAAAATTATTTCCCTAGGACATTTAACTTCCATTAAAAAAACCAAAACAACCAAACAATGTTTAGTTTCTTATTCTGGATTTGTTTATCTATTGTACTTGTCTTACTGATCAGTAACCCTGATATGCTCCAAATTTCTCCTTCTAGAAGTCCATGAATATTTTATTAAAAGCACTTTGCAGCTGTCATTATAATGAAACAGGCTGAATTCCATCTCTAATTATTTTCTTCAACAATGGAATAATCTCTCAGTTTCTCTGAGTTGCCACGGCTTTTTCAATGTCAGTGCTAGAAACTGGACTAGCATTTTACTCAAAGTAATCAAGCCTAAGATTCACATTCAACTCTATACCACATCATTACTAGWTTGTTGCAGTAATGTAACTCACCTTGTTTTTGCTGAGTTCATGTTGAACTAAGCTGACTCCTAAATCTAWCCAAAACCAATAGTTTCAGGGTGCTCCCTGCAATACCTAAGCTTTGATACCTGATGTCAGTGCTATTGGRGCACTAAAGTTATGAATACAGTGTAATTTAGATAGCATTATCTGACTTCCTTGCCTTCTCCATTGGCCATTCTTCCAAACTTTGTGCCACAGGAAAGTTCTAAGGCAAGGGTCTTCAAGGATTAGAAAAAAAGAATGGATAGTTGGATCTGGCACTGATCCTCGCTGAACCTCACATGAACATTCCCTGTTGATAACACTCCCTCATTAACAGTATGTGTTTGGAATCTGCCTGCTTCTGCAAACTCAGCTTTTGGGATGTATTTTTCATGGAAATCTGCCTGTCACTGACAGTATTYCTCTTCCTTTGGTCTTTATTTTGATAGGCCACACCAGAGTTGGACAGCTTTGCCCAGGACTGAAGGCAATACACCTGTGTGTTTCTGCTGTGGTCTGKGGCTCTAGAAAACTCATTTAGTACCTTGGGAATCCCATGAACGGTTTTGATAGGAAGAAAAGGAAACTCAGTTTTGTGATCAGTACTTTTGAAAATACTTTTTACACTCTTCTCCTTTTCATCCACTAACTTTCTCTAGTTGACAAAAGAACTTTCCCTGCATACTGAAGTTAAAAAAACATCCAAAACCTAAAAGAGAAGGTAGAGTTTTCCCAGGCTGTATATATCAGGATCCCTGAGTAGAACATCAWGTCTTTTGGAGCAGGGAGTGGGCATCTCTTTACCCACTTTTTGTGGTTTACAACAAGATGGTTTTAAAATATTTTGTTGTAAACCTGACATCTGCTACTAGCACTTTGCACAGAAACTGACAGAAAGGAAAGAAATTAACTTCAGATATTGTTATAAAAATTGAAAAAAATTGTCATGCTGCTACAAAGATGGCGAGAATTCTTTTAGAAGCAAAGCTTTCAGGAAACTGATGACGCAAACTGATTACATTTTCTAAATCTTAAGACATTTTAGCTTAAGATATTAGTCTTAAGGTAAGATCAGTTCCCAAGGTGAGATCTTTCATTTTGAGCCGGTTATACTCTTTAGCAGTACAGGTGGGCCACTCTAGGACTGCAGCTGCTGCAATTCTATTTTGATGCGGAAAATCTCCTGTCAGAGRTTAAGCAGTTTGCATCAGCCACTGTGATTTAGATATTTTGACTATTTGAAATGTACAGCTTCTTAACCTGGAAAACTGAAAGGTAGAAACCCCAATCAGAATATGGGGGGGAAAAAGGGTCCTGGTCTTCATCAGAAGCTGTCTTCCTTATATTTTTTGAACACCGTAACTTGTTGTGTAACTTTGCTTTGTTACTACCTGCTGTACTCTAAACCAAAAGGGAGGATATTCTGCAAGGTATTAAAATTATTCATTTTAATAATTTTAAATTATTAGAATAATAGAGAAAAACAGAGATATTTCAAATACTTGGAGTATTTACACATGGTGTGTATCATACATACAAACATGGGAAAAAAGGGAGAGGATACAAAACACAATCAACCTTGTTAAAGAAGACTGAATCCTTTTAGAAACAAGGCTTGGTATATAAATGCCACATACTATATTCCTYCACCTGAGTCACTGACTCATAATGAAAATTATAGAAAACCTTCAAGAAAYGGCATTTTTTCAGCTATCTAGGCCCAATTTCTACATTTTTAGTGCTAACTTTGGAAATATGATTTAATTCTAATATAACTGYTAGCTGATAAAGAGAAAATGAGCAGAATCAAAAGAGTTAAAAGTAGAAAAAAGAGGAGAAACTCAAGAAAACCCTGCAAAGAAAACTCCATATCGTAATTAAAACATAGTCCATATAGTCATTAAAAATGGAACATTTATGTAATGTGAATGTATGACATAAATATACAATGTTTCTGAATTTTCCATCATCCTAACACCAGAAAATTAGAAAGGCTTTCAAATATCTTTGTGTTGTCATTAATGACAAATATTGCCAAATGGTGAGCACAAACCAGAAAAAGTATATGAATAAAAAGGGGACAGCCCATGGATTTAAAGTTATTTGTCCTGTCATCTTCCTGCTCAGCATTAGGCATTTCTGTAYGCTAACCTCTGAGCTACTTGGAAAATGGAAGCAGTGGAATGGATATACTGAGAAGCAGTTTTTTAAAAAATGGGAAATGACTGGTGTGTTTCAGTTGTCATTCCATATTGTTTAATTAAATCCCACTGTAATAATCATCCCAGTAGAAACAAAACAAAGGCAATAACTCATTCCTTCAGCTAAGGACTGATGCATATTCACCTCCATATGGCAAAATAWACTTAACTGGGGAAGTCACAAGAGAAATAAGAAGACAATGTCAATGCTCAGCAGTGGGAGACCTTTCACAGCAGGTCACAGTGGGTTCAGTGAGTTCAGCTCTGCTGAGTGTTTTTGACATTTTCAAAACTCTTGATGTATGTAGCAACAGCCCCTTCTGTCTAGGACTTGAGCCCCTATAATATGTGTTATGAAGAAAAACAAGTGTATACATACTGGAGTGCTTTGAGATATGGAGAAAAATAGCTAATKTTCTTCACTGCTGCATAATTACATCTTGCCCTTAATTTTTATTGCTTAATTTTTTTGTTTGTTTGTTTGTTTGTTGCTTTTTTCTCTTGTTTTGTTTGTTTATTTTAAACCACCAATGGTTAAATCCATGGCTTAGCTAAAATYAGGGGTTTTGAGACATGCACATACCAGCAGGACTGTGTGATCTAAAGGAAGAGACACCCATCTTTTAAGGTACCTCAACTCAGATACTACAAATGTTCTATGTCTTCTTGGAGGGCTTGGGAAAGAAATGAAATGTTCAATGTCTTCTTGGAGGGCTTGGGAATTTTCTGTGCTAGATCTAGAATTGAGCACAAACTTCCAGACTCCTTGTCTTGAGCTGAAATGCAAACCCATCCTTTTCCTCCAGGAAATGCCACCTTTCTACAAGTTTTAAGGCCTGGGTAACACCACAGGATGCTCACATACAGCACTGGATTGCTGCTGGTGTCATTGTTCAGAGATGTGAACAGTGGTCATCACCACTTACCAATAAAATATCAGGCTTCATCTATAAGAGTATTAAAACTGGAGGCAACTGCATAGGTCAAATTCCAATCAGAATGATTACATTCTGTCCCTCTATAGTTTCTTTTTAGTTGTTTGAATATGAYTTTTCCTTCAGGTTTGTCTCTCTGTTCGATGCTGTTGGTGTTTTTCATTCACTGCTGCCTTTCTCCACAGGGAAAGATAATTGTCCTGTATTATTATTACACAGAAATCCTAAGTAGTTGTGACTGTGTAGAGTGGGTCCTTGAATGAGTAGATAGAAATCATTACCTAATGTGTGCCTGCTGCATTGCTGACCTTCCCTTTGACCAACCACATACATCAGATCTTAATATGAAGAAGTTTCCCTACACCTTCTTCTTCCTTTTCACCCTGTGAATTCAAAGAGGACAAGCAATGGCCCAGTAGATAAAGCTATATATGTCCTCACTTTTTTTTTTTTTTGGCTATCCATCAATCATAACATGCTTTTTTTCTAAAGTAAAATAAATTGGAAGTTTTAAACTTACTGACCTATGAATAAGGTACAAAGAACATGATGGAAACTGTTCAACAAGGAAAATCAAATTAAAATAGTTTATGTGTCTTTAGAAGCATAAGTACTTACTGAAAAGTAAGAGATATTGGGTGCCTCTGCCACACTAGTGTCTCTGTCCACATCYAATTCCCTGAGGGCTTTGTCACCCCTGCTAATGCATGTCAGGAATTTCCCTTTGTTTTTTACTGAACTGGCCCCATCATTGTGATGGTGCCATCTGGCATCCAGATATTATTGTTWGCCTACTCCCCCATCACTCCACCAGCCCCCAGCCACCTCCTCCCCACCCTGCCCTGCCCTCACTTTATTTTTTTTTTATGGCTGGCACCAGGGTTATTTATACTAATGTGTTAAAAGCTGGATATGGCTTTAACATACTAAAGCATTTTTCAAAAATTAGAGACAGAAATCTTTTAAGAAACCCTCCACTACTCATAAACCCAATCTCCTTATACATASAAATCTCCATGCTTTTTAAATCATGACTGCTAACCTTTCTGACTCTGGCTGGCACAATGTGCTGGTGTAATGAGCTCTAGTGGAAGAGGTCAGACAGAAAGATAGAGTGGCTCCTTCCTCAGATAGCATTTCTAATACTGGTGAATGGTCACTTCAGGGATGGACAGAAACAGTAGAAAAACCTGTACATCAATGCAGGACAGCAAGGCCTYCTCATCTTAAACATTTATTCTAAGAAAGACTACAATACTTTGTTACCAACATGGAATATTTCCTAATAGTTCTGTCAGCAATTAATCTTTAATTGATCCCATTTAGGAGTGCAGTAGGCCAGACAACATAAACATAACTACTCCTTCTAGACTTGAAGTGGCTGAATTGTTTGTGATTAATTCTTTGAGCAGCAGAACCAATAAAGAAATATTTAACATAGATTTACATTTGAAGGCTGAGTGCCCAAGTGGATTCTCTGCTTTCTTTTAAGGACTGAACTCCTTTAAAAACCTTTCATTCAACTGGGGAATTCTACTCAGTTGTTTATTTCAGTCACACATGTGGAAAACACTTCCACTGAATTTCCTGAAGAATATCAACCAAGTTTGACAGAGGAGTAAAATTCTCTGTGATAATTTTATACCCCTGTCAGAATCAGGTAATAAATTCAGACATTACTGAGAGGAGAGGAAGGCAACTGACAGATAGACATATACAGACAAAATTCAACTGTAAGACTTGCTTGCATTAGAAATTCCTGAAGATATAAATAATGGAAGGCATTATACACAGATGGAATAAAATTGCAGCATCTGGTGCTCTGGCAACACATATCAGAGAAAGATCACAAATGACAGGTGGAAGGATAGTATACGAGAAATATTGCAGCTTTATAAATCGTGTGCAATTTCATAACAAAAATAATATTCAGTAGAAAGGTACAAAAATCATAAGACAGCCATACAGAGATTCACAAATGTGTGAACTCAATTAATGGAAAAAATATGCTGAAAATTTTGAGTTCTAGCTTTTGAACTTCCAATCAAATATAAACTTTGAGAAAGACAATAGAATTACTTATAGATGAGTTTTGTCTTCTTTGCCTGTGGAAGGATAAGGGAGAAAGAATCACAGTGGTCAGGGAAGAATGGTCTTCAGGCCCACAAAAATGGCCCTGTCTCTAGAGGAGAATAGGGGCAATCAGGGGCTGGGTGGCATAAGAAAGCTTGGCAAGAGCCTCAGATGAAGTGGGGGAAGAAATGAATCCTTGCTGATGACTGCCTAAGTGGAGTAATGAAATTGGTAATTACTGCACCAACACAGAGTGAATAGGAAAATCATACAAGCATAGCTTGTCTGAAGACACTTCCATTGCTGGAACTTAAAGTAAACACAGCTATGAGTAAAATGCTGCCTCTTCAGCACCTGTTTACCATGCCACTGGAGGCCTTCTGCTGTTCCTCCTRCCCCACAGCTGCTCACATTTTGGTTAAGTCCACAGTCAGCGAAGTGGCACACACAGTTTTACACCAGCTCGTGCTCAACCCAACATTAAAAAGCTCTCAGCTGTTACAAGCCTCAAATTACCATGTATCTGCACACCAGACTGATCATTCATCAGCCAAAACATGTGGGTGGTATCCTGACATCTCTAAGGGTGGTGGGTCATGGGGTATCACATTGTGTCTCTGCACAGCTGCAGAAGCACTGGCCAAAAGGTGCATTATCAGGGAACACCTTGCTCTTGGTGTGTTTCCCAAGAGCTGAATGAAATGATGCTATAAAGCTGGCCCCAAAGTTGATTATTCCTTGTATTTTGGTGCATTCTACATAATTTGTCTCCTCCTTTATATTGTTACACAGAGTTTTTCAATCTAATGATCAGGACCTAAAATGAATAACTCTTTAAAGTCAGACACTAATGAAAACAATAGTGAAGCACCAAAACCAGTTTTAGGTGGAAGTGCACTGCCCAAGATTCCTGAAACAGATTAGATATCCTGGAACCATGTGCAGATGGATGTTACAGTTTTCTAATGGGGATTGCATGGATGGTTCTTCCAGCACAAAAAATTTTCKAACTTTTATTTGGTTCTCCTGTCTCATGCCTCATCACCAAAAATCATTCTAAACTCAAGGCATCTCCAAGCTTTGAGAAAGTTTGTGTGAAGACCCTGACTTTGTGCCCTTTATGCTTCCTGTTTGACAACACATATAAAAATCTGTACTTGAACTTATATGTAGTAGGTTTAAATGTAAAGATTATATCAGTCTAAAATAAAGATTATTTTATCTAAAATAATTCTAGATGTCTGCCTTGCAGGGATTGCAGTAGATGCAGCAGTCTGCACAAAAGGGCCTTTAATGCAGCAGAGCAGTGACATAAAGTGTCATAACTGCATTGAAAACAATTTGAAATTCTTAAACACCCTTCCCTATAGACCTCTCAAGGACTATGTTAGTATCACAAGTAATATACCCATAAGGTTTTCCAAAATATTTTATTAAAATACACATTATGATGAACAACAGGTTATGCCTATTCTCTACAAATCCCTTCTTGTTAATATTTAAAGCTACATATACCCATACATGTATACACACATACACATATCTATGTACCTATACTCTCTTTCTACAGTGCAATCAGCCTTGTTCACAAAACTGTTCACAAAACTGTTCACAAAACTTAGTGTAACAAATTATTCCCAATATGACCACATAACAGCACATCAGTATTGTTCCTATTGTATGTGTGCTCCCAAGGTTTCTTTACAGGTTGATAAAATGCACATTTAGCTAAGTAATTTAGTAAAGTCATGAGAAAAATCACAAGAAAAATGCATTTTACAAATGAAAAATTAGTATATCCACAAAGATCAAAATTTCCAGGCTTTGACTCTGAATTAATCAAACTATAAAGTCTATGGAACTCTGGAAACAGCTAAAGATCTCATTATACTATATATGATAAGTGCTACTAATATATATAAGCACATATGAATGTACATTTTTCTGCGTATATATGTGTATAAATGCTTCTGTATACATTTATTTATTTTAGATATTCATATATTCTATATACATGTATATGTATTTATACCTGTAAATATGGATGTTTATCAACAGCTGGACTTTTTTTTTTTTATTTTTAAGGACTTATTTCATGTTTCCAGCTCTCTTGCAATGCTCCAGTTTCTAATTACTTCAATTCACATTAATCATGCCAAAACTGCAATTATATTGCATAACAATGTTTTTAATCAAATACATAGTTCAGTTGTAATAAAAAATGCCATGTGCTTAGACAAAAGGAACTGGATAGTGATGAACATTGTGTACAGAAGCCGCAATTATAGCATGGATTTGTCACAGTTTCAAACAAAAACATCTAAAATGTAATAAGTACTTATAATAAAACATAAGAGTACTTATAATTTCTCAGTCTCATTGCTCCAGGCTTATGTGGTATGCATCACAGGACTCTAGTTTATTTCCTGCTAAAATTTAAACTTCTTTTTTTTTGCTGTTACTATGATTTTCCTTGGGGAAAAATGCAAGAAGGAATCATCACTGGCTGCTTTGTTTTGCCTCTTACTTCACAGGGGTATTGAGAAAATAAACAAAGCTGCTGAGCTGTGAAGTTATAGTGGTAATAGAGAACAGATAAATACATAGGGGCATGCACTTTTATTATAATATTCTTGTAATGACCTTACATAAAATATGTATATTTGCTTAAATAAATCTGCCCTCTTGAAATCTGTCTCTTTGCACCTAAGTATGATACAGCCTTAAGACCATGGATTCCACAGGGTTGGGCTCATCCTTTACATTTTAACAGAAGCGAAATACATTAATGAGATTGTGTTAGTTCTGGGCAAATCCCAAGTTCCCACATGGAAGCACAGAATCACAGAGGGCTTTGGACTGGAAAGGACCACAGAGATACTCTGGTTTCCACTCCTGCTGTGKGCAGGGACACCTTCCACTAGACCAAGCTGCTCAGAGCCTTGTCCAGCCTGGGCTTGAACACCTCCAGGGAGGGAGCAACCACAGCCCCTCAGGATCACATAACGAGAACCTGCTGTAAGCAAATTTTTGAGACTTACGAGGGTTCTTCAGATACGGCTGTTCCTTCCTCCAGCTCTTGAGCCTGCTTATACCATGGCAACTTTGCTTCCACGGGAAGTTTCTCTAGGGAGCAAACACAAGCATGTGAAAATAGGAAGCATGTGATATGTGTGCCACTCTCCCTCTGCTCTCACAAGCATGTGTGTGATGTATGGGTGCCTTCACACACATGGGGGCCGAGCAAAAAGGAAGAAAAAGAGAAATAAGGACAGAGGGGAGAGAAACAAACTCTTTCATCACTTGGACTGTATTGCTTTCAAGATTATATGGCCAAGTATTTCACTGTTGCAAGTAGGAGGGCTTTCTTTAGTGCTCTAAAGCCAGACAGGCAAATTAAAATTGTCACCTTTCAGACTACACAGTGGGACATTAACATTAGGCACTTTGGAAAGTACTTTTTTGGAGGGAAACTGGCAAGTGCAAGAGTCCTCCATTAAACAAAGCAAAATGTGTCCCGCCCCCGTATTTACTTTTAAATTTCAGAAGACATGCTGAGCTTGGTTTTGGTAGATTACAAAAATAAAGAAAATCTGCTTTGATGAGTGATACAACAGGAAAACTATAAAGAAATGGCCTAGGTATGGTTTTCAGCTTGGTTTATCAGTCCATCAGCTATGTGGACTTAAAAAAAAAAATGAGCTTGATACTTTTTCTGTCATTCCTGATGGAAAACAGTGGAGCTGCTTTTCTTCCCCTCCAGGATGTGTGCACAGGGTAATAAGCTGCTCTGCTCTGGGGAGTGCAGGGCCATGCTGCTTCACAAGCCAAACTCCACTGTCATGCAGTGTCAGAGCAGAGTAGTTGAGCTGAAARCAGAAGGGCTGKTTTAGCTCTACAGAGGCACAAAGCAAAAGCAAATTTGGCACTAAAAGTTGAGAAGGAGCTCTGCACTTTAACAGAGCATTCTGGGCTAGGATCAGGGGAAAAACCCACAAAGGGCAGTGGGACAGACCACGGAGGAGAACCAGAGCCAAACCTATTTGCCATTCACTAACTACATTAACCTTTTGGGTTTGTGTAAGGATGTCCTCGTATTTGCCAACAGGAATAGGTTAATGTCGTTCAGAGTAGCCAGGAATTTTCTGTGACTCCATTGTGCAGAACAACGAACATTTCACATGTGCACATGAAATTTTCCATCCCTCARTTGTATGRCAGARKAAMAATGACCTACARTTTGACTGCACAGCTACTGCAACTTTAGTCATGCAAATTTCCTTGGAGCAAGTAATTAACCGAGGAAAAGAGGGACAGTAATACAATTACTATCCCTCTATCTTAAAAACAGCTCGCCAAGCTCTTCATCTAACACATTAGTGCCATTGAAGGATGAAAGTTTGCCATCACAGCTCTTAGTTTAGTCTATATTTTACTAATCATCCAGGATATGTAGGAAATAGTTCTATTTATATGTTCTACAGTTTGTTTTATGGGTTTTGGAAAATCATATCTTGCTTTTATGTTTTGCTTAGATGGAAGTACTTGTAAAAAGCAAAATTATTGTCTAACATAGCCTGTTCTGTGACTTGTAAAATAACCTTCCTTTTTTTACAGGTGTAGTTAATTATCATCTACACTCTAAAATTTGTTAGAGGGTTAGAAATGTTGATGTTGCACAGTATGCTTTGACAGAAACATGAACAAAAAGCACTTCTAACATAAGCTAAGGAGAAAATTTTACCTTTGGAGATTAAAGTAAAATCTTTTCTTTAAAACACTTCCAGCAAAAACACTTATGTCTTATAATACACAGAAAGATGTATTAGATAAATATTAATTCTCTATAAAAACTGAAAATCATTACTTAATCTAGTGATAGCCTATTTTTTGCCATTACTGGTGCAACATAAAGTGCCTTAGAGCCTGAATAAACTGAAATGAAATAAATTACATGAACCATTTGCCTTCTATTTCTTTTTTGCAGAGTATGTTAAGAGAAGAGAGACTTCCCCTTTTTTAGCCTTGCTGCTTGTGTCAGCTTGTTTTCTGCTTTATATTAATCCAGCTGCAGAAAAAAAACTTAGTCTAGGACTAAATAACTTAATAGATGAGAGATACTTCATTACCCCTACTGCTCTAAATTTCTAATTCTAGTTGTGTGAAATAAAAAGGACAAATTTCTAGCCTATAAATAGAATAATTTGGTTTGGATGACACTTCTGGATACCATCTAGTCCAACACTCTTCTGAAATTACTGTTCAGCCTTCATTACCTCTTGCCTTATGAAGGGAGAACTGTGAGCGTGTTGCAGAACAAAGATGAGGAGGAAAACCAAACCAAATTAAGCCAATCTTTGCACAGGACTTTTCATTCCATGCAAAAAAATGGAAGGAAGTAACTCCCTACAATCAAAAATTAATCATGTATGTGCTGCAAAGGGGAAAGATGCCGTGCCCTTGCAAGGGTGGGCTTCCAGCTATGAGGGTTTTTGTTTTTTTTAATTAAATTTACTTTGTTCCCTGACAAGTCCCATTTGAAGACACCTCATGGCAGATAGAGGTAATCAAAGCTTTCTTAGCTGGCCCTCCACCCTTCTAAGCAGAAGTCAGTTTGTCTTTCTGCATTTTGCAAACACTGTATGATGCAGGCAGACTGGAACTTGCTCTACTTGTGTTATGAACACCATAAACCTACAACGCCCCAAAAAACCCAGCTGTCTGAATGAACTCAAACCCAGTGAATATCTGTATGAGGATCAGAGTCATGCTAACACAGTCACAGGGCCTTTTT
>CADDXX010000190.1:1439168-1522539 GCA_902810485.1 Alauda arvensis | reverse complement strand
CCCCTCATTAATTATTAAGTGTTCCCTTCATTAATTATTAAGTGTCCCCCTCATTAATTATTAAGTGTCCCCTCATTAATTATTAAGATTCAGACTACTTACGTATTCGCATAAATTATAGGGTCATGTGTTAAATGAACTGCCCCTCATTAATTATTAAGTGTCCCCCTCAATAAGATTCAGTCTATTTATGTATTCACATAAATTAACAGATCATGTGGTAAATGAACTGCCCCTCATTAATTATTAAGTGTCCCCCTCATTAATTATTGAGATTCAGACTATTTACGTATTCACATAAATTAACAGGTCACATGTTAAGTGACCTTCCCCTCATTAATTATTAAGTGTCCCCCTTATTAATTATTGAGTGACCCCTCTCATTATTTATTAAGTGTCCCCCTCATTAATTATTAAGTTCCCTCTCATTAATTATTGTGTTACCCCCTCATTAATTATTAAGTGTCTCCCCTCATTAATTATTAAGTGTCCCCTCATTAATTCTTAAGTGTCCCCCTCATTTATTATTATTCTCATTCATTATTATTCTCATTATTGTTCTTATTATTATTATTCTCATTATTATTCTCATTCTCATTATTCTCATTATTCTCATTATTCTCATTATTATTATTCTCATTATTATTCTCAATATTATTCTCATTATTATTATTATTATTATTATTATTATTCTCATTCTCGTTGTTCTCATTGTTCTCATTATTCTCATTATTATTATTATTTTTCTCATTATTATTCTAATTATTATTATTATTATTCTCATTATTATTATTCTCATTATTATTCTCATTATTATTATTCTCATTATTATTCTCATTGTTCTCATTTTTATTCTCATTATTATTATTCTCATTATTATTCTCATTATTCTTATTCTCATTATTATTCTCATTCTCATTATTCTCATTATTCTCATTATTATTAATATTCTCATTATTATTCTCATCATTATTCTCATCATTCTCATTATTATTCTCATTCTTCTCATTCTCATTGTCATCATAATCATCACCAATATTGATATTAATATTAATATTAATGGTAATATTAATATTAATGTTAATATTAATGCTACTATAAGCTGTTACTAGTATGGGAGTAATATTTCAAGTTTCATTGATCTTGTCAGTTAAGCCAGGACTCAGCACAAACCTGTGATTGTGTGACAGGTGTAACACTCATTTTAGACGTAATAATAACATCAGTGTTCATTGATAAGATGTTATTAAAATAAATATGCATTCAATTAAGTCATTTATGGTTGTTGCAGATAACAGGAGCACTCATTCATTTATGCAGCAACACCTGAGGAACATGAAACTCTTCTGATGATTTCCTGGTGACTTTAGAGAAGAAAATACTACATTTTATATAAATTCCTAATAGTACCACACAGCTGAGGAGATGAATTATTTCGTTTGGACAGTCACTGACTCAGAATGTCTCTGGTTTAAGATACAGATCTGTTATAAGAATTTTAGWAATACTTCCCTGGGTTTTTTTCCTGCTAATTGTTTGGGGTTTTTTTTTCTGACCAAATCTCAAGGATTCCATCAGAATATTTTGTCACAACTTGTATTTCTCTTGTAACAATTATTTATTGCCCCTCATTTAAGTTTGATTAACTGATCTACAGAAATCTGCTGCCCTGTTGCTTTCTGATATTCTTAAACACTCAAGACTTACTTCATTTTTCATTAAAAGTGGCAATCACATTACAGCATATTTAGAACACCTAATTAAAAAAACAGCACTTGGAAAAAAAACTTGGAAAACAACCCCCAACTTGAGCTGTGATTTAGTTACATTTATGTAGYTCAGAATAAATATATTAATTAAATAGGAAGTAACACTGGAGAGAAAAAAAAAACCCTAAAAAATGAACAAACATATGATTCATATTAACAATTTCAGCTGGGAAAAACTTTGACCGTGTTTCAAACTTGAGGAAGTTTGAAATGACAAAATGACAATACAGTCCACAGTGAAAGCTGGAAGACTAAATCTAATATTATCTCTCTCCTATGGTATAAAAAATACTTTGAATGCTTTAAATTTAAGTTGACAGCCTGAGGTATTTTCTGTATWTTCTGCAACAACTAATACTTTATTCCCAACTTATTTTTGTGCCAGGATAGACAGGAGTTGTTGATGATGGGGACACAAAAGCCATAGGAGGGCTTGGTTTTTTGTAAGGTACATGATCCTAATGCATACAGAAAACTGTGGGTTTAGGGATGCTGGGGCTTTTTTCTATTTCTTTGATAAACAACTAGAAAACATCATAAAAGCAGGTAGTCATAGGTCATTATGTCTGCTCAGCTGTACATCTAAAAGCAAAGAAATGCCAGATAACTGAGCTGGCTTCTGCCCTGTGCAGTTATTCTGACAGAAGGACTTTGAAAATGCCACTAAAGAGCTTTTTGATATCCTCAGAGAAGAGCTGAGGGTAAACACAAGGCTCATGCCCTTAAATCTCCCACAKTCTGATGAAAACTCACTGCCTTTTTTATTTATCCATTGATTTTAGTGGACTTACCTTGATTTATGGCCCATCAAGCTCTCTATAATGATSCCCACACCACATGGTTTGTAGTCTGTGCTTCAAAGCATGCCTGGCCTCCAAAATGCCTTTCTTGGTCAACAATTTCTCTCATAAACTTGGAAGACAACAGGTTTTTCTTCTTACCTGGAGGATTTCCCAGTGATGGAGCTCTCACACAGGACAAAGACACCAGTTTTGATCCTGGAGTCAGTAATGTGATTTTGCAATCACACCAGAATCCCCCTCTGCCTCTCAGGCTGGTGAAGCTTTGCCTTTGGAGCAGGAGGAATTGGAAGGGAGATTGTCTTTACTTCTTCTCTGTTGTGAGAAGCACGGAGACAAAAACCTTTTGTAAAATGCCACTTGACTGACCACCTATTTAAATTTTTTGCATTTTCTGTACTAGCTGGCTGTTGAGGCACAAGCTGCTCCCTTGAAGAAATGTCTACCTTCACAGGAGAGTGCTCCATTTGCACTCCAAACCCAGTAGATGTTGGAAAACACAGGGAAGCGAGGCAGCCTTGGAGCTGTCAGAACACTGAGTGAGAGGCTCATTTAATATTACCTGTGTCAGGGCTGTTATCAATCAAGCACTGTTATAAAGAATGATGTTAATTCTTATTTGTTCAAAAAACCTCTCTTTACTAAGTTTCACCTGGGGTAAATATCTGAGCATGAATCATCAGATCTGACCASGATCTCATTTCCAGTCTGACATCAGTAACCAACCCACCTTTGAGAAAACATTACCTCCTGGGAAAATCAAGATGCTCCCATCAAAAAAAAAAAACACCCTATAATATAAAAAAACAAACCASTGTACAGAAATAAATGCCCAAACAACAGAAGTAAAAGGGAAATGATGTTAGCATGAGTCACCTGACTGACTCTGTGTCTGGTGCAGATCCAGAACTGCCAAGGCATTTATTCAATGTTAAAATACTGCTTACAGAAGGAGAATGACACACCAAGACTTTCTCTGTGCACAATTCCTGAGGTTTCTGGAACTTGGAGTTTTCTTTAATGATTTCCAGACCTTGATGCACTGTTGATATCTTCTGTACTACAGTGCCCTTCATTTCATTTGTTACAATAAACACACCTTGCCCATATCTGCTGTGAAGGTAAAAAACAATGTCTAAATGTGCTGGTCATTGTCCTAAAGCAATAAAATGCAAATAACTCCATTCCCAAAGAGTATCACACCAACCCTTTTCCCATCCCWGTTCTTGTACTTACATGGGGCAGATGGTAGAAGAAAGGTCAGGAAATCATTTAATACACAGAATCCCTCCCTCTCTTTAGCCCTTTGATCTGCAACTTYCTCAGATAAAATATGGTAGATTTTCTCTATGCCTGTTATCTCTATTCCATATCCTAAGGAAATTTAAAATTAGGAAAGAAAATTTGTTTCCTAGTTTTAGGTTGTAGAGAGAAGAGACACCCTCCAGAAAATAAAGCAAAATGCCTGTGGTGATGGAGACAMAATCTATAGAGATCTTACAAAGTAACTTTTGTCCTATTGCAAAGGTACAACCTGAGAGCTGTCAACAAAAAAAATCACACTATTAATATTTTAGAGTATTCTTTCCCCTTTTAATAACTGTTGCAAGCTTCCTTCAATAAAGCTTTTCTCTGGACAAGGTTGCCTGTGAATTTTCAAGTATTCAGCACTGTATTTCAAGGTTTACTGAAGGAAAAACTTTGTTTACTTAAATTAAGCAAGGAAAGAAATTTATATATATGGGGTACAAGTACAGTGGTCCTTAGGAGAAAAATGCCCTCCCTTCCATCCACACAAACACCAAAAAAAAAAAAGAAGTATATATATATAAAATCAAAGAAGTTTAAACACCTATCACTTTATTGCATCAGTTCAGAGTAACATTTCTCAAACCCATTACTGAGATGTGCTGCAAAAGTTACTACACCACTTTCTCCATTTGCTCTCCAGAGCAAGAGGACTTGAAATAAACCCAGTTAAAAACATCAAAGCAGCTTACTGTGGATTTCTTCTCCTTAATTCTTTGATCATAATCAAATTTATGACACTTGCAAAATTTTGGCTGGTCCTACTGTGGGTCTAGARGATGGGAGAGTTCCCCAAAATTTTGAACACCTTTTCCCCTTATTGTTGTTTCAGATGAGAAAAGGAGGAAGATAAGGTAAAGCAAATAAAAAGCCAGTGTCCAAAGACACTTTTTGAACTCTCAAAATGTAAACTAGTTGTTGAAGTCAGTAATTAGACTCCTTTTGTGCTCAGAAAAACTGAAGCATAGTCAAAGTTACCAAAGACTTTGTTTCTTCTTTACATATAAGTTTCCTCACTCTCCTCTGAGGTTCTTGAACCAGGAAGGATTTCTCTTTTGTTGGCAGTATCTAGTTCTTTGCTGGTTGGTGTTTCTGCATTTTTAATGTCTGTCATCTCTTTGCCATCTGCCTTGAAGCGTTTCATAATTAAAACTGAGAGCACTATGTACAGGAGACAGCATCCTGCCCTCAGTCCTGCAATGAGGCCAAGATAGACATTCCTGGGGGGGGAAAAAGGGGACAAAACACATTTATATTAATAAAACTTTCCAATTCTCTGTGCAACCAAGTAAGATATAAAGAGCAGTTTGACAAAACCATCTATTCTCAGCCAGGTATCGCTTCACATTTCAAAATAAGAAATAAAAGGCAGAAAGCAAAATGACCTSATGATATTTAGCCCCAGACAGGCTCTAAGCAGGTCTTAGACTTACAGCAGAAATGTCTGGAGTGTGCTGCCATTCAGCAGACTCTGTTTTAGGGCTGACTAAAGAGGAKTCTRGGGCTTTTTGCCTGCTGTCCCTGTCCTTCCCCAGCTCCTCACTTGGCACACTCAGTGCTCCTGGCCACAGCTCTCCAGCCATCTGTGTCCCACAAAGTGGATTTTGTGAGATGTCTTATACAATAGGAAGTAAATAAATGAGGGATGAGGGAGGGAATCTGTAGAGCTACACATACTCCACAGTTTTTCAGCATCCCACAAAGCCAAAGTGCCACAGAGTTACTCAGTGCACTTACTCAATCATTCAGTGCAGCCTACAACAAAAGAACTCTCATGGACTTAAGGCAGTGCTCTGCAATTTTAGATGTCAGATTGAATAAAAATTATTTGAMTTATTTACCTATGAAGGCCTAGCCAAAGGAAGGAGCTGTGGTGCTGTTAGACCCTAAKCAAAGTCCACCTTGGTCCTTGCTGCCCTGATTCCCAAAGCCTGGKGAGGATTACCTGAATTCCTTTGTGTCGTACACTCGGCAGGATCCAGATCCCCCACAGCTTTTTGTCCCCCATTTCAAGCAGGTCTCGTCTATCAAGGCACCAAAATAAATAGGGGCTGGGAGTCCCCCTGCAAAGAAAAACCTCATTTCATGATCTCAGACAGGGAGGTCTCACCATTTAATGTCATGTAAAGAAAAGAAGAAGTGAATATCCAGGTTTTTGAATAGAATGGGACTAAACATTCAATTCCAGATTTGAGAGAACAAGATTTGTGAAAATATTTATGCAAGTACTTAAAGGGAGTTGAAATGATGGACGATTATAGCTTAATAATAYCCAGCAAGGGAAATGTCAGCAATTCCCTTTAATGGTATTTTTATTAGAAGTTTAACTTCTGTTGTTTAAAGAAATAATATAACCAGCATTTCTTTTGCAATCCCTGGTGTGGAATTACATGCCATGACGTATTAATATTTATGTATATTGATGTATCCATTCAGGTCTTACACAASAGTTTGCCATTAAAAGTTGATTAGTGCAGTGCAAAGGGATGAAATGAAGCACTTGCTCCACAGAAACTGGGTAATAAGAGTAATATTTATGTAGTACTGGAAGAATTTATTTTAGACAGACAATGATGTTTTTATATCATCAGTAGTCTGTTTGAGGGAGAGCGTGCAGTTTTGTGAAGTTAACTGTCTTATAAAGTAGAAGATTCTCTGCAGTGTCCAGCTAAAACATGGATGTTGGAAAAGAGGTCCAAATTACTACTTGGGCTTGTCTACAAGGCAGAGATTTCAAAATCAGCARCCAAGGGAAGATGAGGCAAGGTTTGCTTGAGGCAGGGCAGACTATGTGTCTGAATACTGAAATGATTGTTTGCTGCAGATAAGCTCAAGAAACAAAATAATAGGCAAAGTACATGGGAGCTGTAAGTGAATAATGGTCAGCAAAAGGGAGGATGGGTGTTAAGGATATGCTGACTGATCAAGCTTAGGTAGTCATGTCCACAGTAAAAAAAAATAAAAGAAATTCAAAAGTAAAATGAAATTTCTTTCCTCTGTCTGATTTACTTTCAGTGTAGAGAAAAATCTGAAGAAATAATCATAATATGTAAATACATACCAGGAAATACATAGTAAGCTCCTCCAAACATTTTGAAATGTCTAKTCTGCTTACAAAGAAAAATTTGGGRAAATTTCTTTTGTTCTCTGGAGTAAGGGCATTGCAAGGGCTAACTTTGGTCTACCTCTTTGGCTCCTTTGACTCCCCAGCTGAAAACCACAAAGAAATCAAGTCTTACCCAATATTCTGCCACCCAAAGTTTCTATCCCAACAGCAAAGGACTTCAGGTCTGGCGAAACAGATCTGGGAAGGAAACACAAAGAGTGTGTTGAGGAACAGAGTAATGGGGTTACAGTCATGCTGTAAACATCTGCACATGCCCCACTGCAGGAGCACCCCACAGCACAGCCCACTCAAACCCTGACTGAAAACATCCACCACAGTTAAAGTTCAGATGCAGAGTCTCCTTCCACAGGAGAACACTCATTGAAATAAATGGAAGAATCTATAGAAATTATTCTTGGACCAAAGGAAAACAAGTTATAAGTGCTTTTTGCACAGGGACATTAAAGGGAACCAAGCAAAACAAGTTCATGCCCATAAGTTAAGCTCCAAGCAGATGCCTGGCTTYATGAGGGGCTGCACTGTGCAGTGATGACCAGAGGGAAGAAGGGTGTGCAGTCCTYGTTAGATTAAACCCACCTCTGCCTCTAGCATTTTACAGAGAGGCAGTGAATGTGAGTGACCTGACTATGAAAACACCTCATTCCTACCACTGGGAAGCAGCCTGTGTCCATCAAGTGAGCTGGAGGAGCACCCATGAGCAGGAGGATAAAGACAATTCCACCTGTGGCAAGCACAGAACATTGTTGTTCTGAGTGTAAAATAGTGGTGCTGCTTTCCAACTGAAGGAATGAAAATTTAAAAGAAAAATATTCCTGCTATAATTCTGCTCCTCTCAGCTGACCAAAAATAGGGGAGTATCAGACTTCTCCCAACACAGAAGGCATTGTGAGGCCACAARGCTTAACAAAGGTACCTGTTTTCCTCTGAACAATGTGAGCAGCACTGGCTATGGCTAGCATTGCATCTGATTTCAGGTCCAATGCTCTGGTAAAAACACCCCTATCACTAGAATTGAAACCCAGCATTCAGGATCAGCATAATGCCCCCCCTTTCATCACCAAAGTATCTACTCAGCTTCAAACCAGAATTAAATTTCTGAACAGATATTTTGCTCTGCCTCTGAAAAGAGCTGGATTTCAGAGTACAGGCAAACCCTCAGTTTGATCCACATGCCATTCCTGGCAGCAGGAATGAAATAGCAGATATTTTCTGTTTCTTTTTCCCCAAGCTTTACTGTCAAGGTAAGGTAAAGTATTTCACCTAAACATAATCATGTATGTAGGAGTGCCTCCTAAGGCTAAAATAAAAGCACATGCAGTCTGTAAGGCTAAAAAATAGGGAAAGGCTTTGGTACAGCTTTCTCTTTGGCATTGTCCCAGAACTGCTGAGGAATTGCCAAGCCCGAGTCCTTGTCCTTCCACACAGCTGCAATTGTGAAACACCTGAAAGGAGAAGATGAGAAGAAGAATTTATTGACTCAGAATTCAGCAGCAATAAACAACCATTTCAGCAGCTAGATTTTTCMCTCCCCATACCAGACAGACTGCTGCTGCTGATAAAAAAAATTTCTGTAATAATTTCTGCAGATTGATGGCCAGGTCATTGATATGCTCCAGCCTCCCTGAGCTGCTGCAGACACACAAAGCAACTGGAATTCTASTTTCAGCCATGCCACTGCTAGAACAGAAGGTGCTCTGTGTGTGTWTAAAATGGGTCAAAGCTGACAAAATCAGATGTGAACTGCTATCCAGCCATTCTGCTCAGGTATCCCATGAAGAAGATGCACAACAACAAGAAAAAATAGAGGTGTGGACCAAAAATGCAATCATGCATATAGATCATGATAGGCTTAAACAGCATTTGGTGCTGGATTGATAGGGAGCTTTGAGGATAACAGGAGACCTGGGTTTGAAGGCCAATTTTCCTGAAGTGAAGCCAGACAATATTGATGGGATGTTATAAATACAAGTCTGACAATGCTGCTTGTCTTTTTCAGTGTTGTCAATGAAGACAATTCTGCTTCTGCCAGAAGATATAAGCATTTACACATTCTTCAGCAAATATAGTGTTTTTAATAGTCTTGATCAGGTAGGATTATCTGAAGTCCTGGAAATGGTTTGCTGCTGATAAAAATACCCCYATATAGGTATTCCCTCTATCTAGCCTAAAGCTGCCCTCTTTTAACTCAAAACCTTTGTTCCTCGTCTTCTTGCACAGTCATCTACCTGCCTGGATACTTACCATATTCCTTCCTGTGCCAGATGATGATYTGCACCCTGCAAAGCAGGCTGTCATGTACGTGATCCCATTGTCCCCACAGACAGGGTCCCACTGGTCCAGCTTGCAGCTGCACTCAGCATTGCAGCTGGCCACGTAGATGTGCTTGCTGGAGGAGAGGTGCTTCATTCTGGAGGACAACAGAAAGAAATTAAGGAATTGCTTAGTGGAATTTTATAGTTAAAAAAAATAAATATTAGGGAGTAGGCAGGGAAAACATGGAGAAAGTGAAGTAATCAAAATGGGCAGATATCTGCTACCACCCAATGTTGTCATGTGGACACTAAGGTGACTTCAGCTAAAACAATCTTGGGATTTTTTTAAAGATTTCTATGGGTTGTCACTGAAAAGGCATGGAAATGAAGAGGCTGGGCAGAAATATGTGGTATTACTTTTGCATTTGCAAGCTCACCCCAAGAAAAAGAAAATCATATCTAAAATCTCTTCTCTCAGAGACATGGCCCAGGAAAAGACCACACTTTTCCTCAGCAGCAGGATATCATACCATACCCAGGTGATAGAGCTAGGGATGTAAAACTACAGAAAACCAAAGCAGCAAGATGTACTTGACMTTTTTTTCCATGGGATCCAGGTCACTGTACCAGGACATTCTGAGCACATGTTAGCAATCAATGCTCAGTTTCCAGAAAGTGTTAGGAGCCCATGACCTACAGACCACCCTTGCTGTGAAGTCAATCCCAATTTGAGGTAAAAATGTTCAAAATTTGCCTTTTCTTCTGCCCTCTCCCTTCCCGCAGCCAAAAGCACACATTAAGTGAGCTACAATTCCCCTGAGTCTCTTAGAAGGGAAGATAACTGAGGGATTTAGCCCCCATCAGGCTGCTGCTTGTCTTTAAAATATAAAGTGTTAATTAGGTAAATCACTAAATGAGTCACTTAACCAGGAACAACCCTAACATGTGCATAATTCTCCAGACTCAGTTGTCCTGGAGAARCTGTAAATGCTTTTTCAATAGACACTCCCTTGCTGTTTATGATTACTTTTAATTAACTCTGCGGTATCAGATGTTGTTTCTCAACCAGGGTTATCTCCACTGCACAAAACTCTGAAATACTTTCRTGGCAAAAACTAAGCTCAAAGTTGAACTGGACAACAGGTTCACCAAGAAAGTAGATATTTCCCTGAGCATAGGATTGGTTTCAAAAAAAMCCACAGGGCTGAGTTTCTGTCTGAACTCAAAATGCAGCAAGTCCTGCTGGATTCAGTTTAATCCTTTAAAATCCCTGGAAATTTGGACCAGACCAAGCTAAATTTCTACAGTAGGCAATTGTGGCAGGCTGCTAGAGCCTGGAAAAGGTTCTCCAGGGAGCATGACCCGTGGTCCTGGTAAGGGAGGGGGAACCTCTGTTTGCAGCACCCAGTCCAGGACCACTTCCCACCCTCCAGCTGAGGAATGGGTCAGAGGCAACTCCAGGTACCAAAGGGGSCTCATAACTACTGATCTAGTGATGGTCCCTTCTGGAGGCAGTGCCTGTGGAGGAGACATTTCCAACACTTCTTTTTGCATCCTACTCCCTACACGACAGAAAAAGGCTAGCTTTAAATTAAACCTTTGAAAGAGAACATAGAAATTTAATTTGCCTGTAATAAACGTCATCTTTTTTAGCAATTTGCCACAATATATAGGTATATTGTAACAGTAACATAGAGAATTTAGGAAAAAGAAATAGAGAATTTAGACAAAAAGATATGTCCAGTTTAAACAAAATTCGGAAAAGAAAATTCGGAAAATAAAACGAGTATATTTTTCACCATCCCCAACTTTAGGTATGACTTCAGACTGACAATTCTGCCTCAAACCCTAGGATTTTCTTCCKTGCATCCCCTGCCAAAGAAGCAGCYGTGGCAAATGRTGCAGGCACCCCAAAYSTGMGGGGATACAAACCCAGAGTAGGGCGCTGTCAGCCCCGCCACCTGCAGCACCTCGCAGCTGCATGTGAAGTACAAGAGGTTCAGCAGATACGCCATGATGAAGGTGATGCAGGCAAACTTGGCCATCTCAGTTATGTGCAGCTTGAACTTCTTGATGAGGAAGCCTCCCAGAAACATCCCCAGGATTGTGACAGGCAAAAGTATCACACCTGCAAATAGACGGTAAGAAAAATGTTGACTGCTCTCACTTGCATTGACTCTTTTGGAGTAAGTATCTGGTTCTAGCAATTTTGAAATATCAGATACCTCTTTTTGGGCTGATTCTTTGAGTTTCTAAGATTTACATTGCCTCCTAATAATTTCACAAACCCAATTTCTTTTTCAAACTTCAGAAATCTCAATTCCTCAATATTTGCTGCATTTTTACTATATTGTCATTTGTATGTGGATATAATAAAACCTAAACAGGTGCCTGTTAGAAATTGGAGTAAATGATAATGTCTTAGCTCATACACACTTCATATAAAGCACAAAACTTGATGAAAGCCACAAAAAAGTCTCCAGCATGGAATATAAAAGGGAGCTGCATCTGGTTCTGCACTGGATTCCGTTTTTATCTGAGAGTGAATAATGAGATGATTTGCATTTAGATTTAATCTGRTCAGCATTTCACAAACACCAGCCCTTACATAAACCTGCTGAACAGAGAGGTTTTACAAGGTGTTATTGGGAGGGGTTTGCCCTTCTCTGGCTTTACAGTTGGTCACCTCTGTAAAGTTTTCTCAGCATTCAGAAAAAAACGACAGGAAAAAGAAAGTTCTTCCCACATTTGCAGCTGACCAAGGCATTGTGTCCTCAGATCAAAGTAATGCAACATCAGTTCTGCAATGACCTCACACAGCCTGGTTTTCCTCCCAGATTATGAGACCATATCAATCACTGTAAGATTATTATAATTTCAGCATTAATTTTTTGTAGAAAACTACAAAGCACTTCTTTTTGAAGGTAAATAGAAAAAGAGATTTGAAATTAATGAAGTGACTCAAACTTTTATATTTTGGTTTCTTRTTGCTTATAAAATTTGGATTTGTCATCAAAATGAGAGAATATTTATACCAATATGTTACTCTGAAAAGAAAAAAAATCACATTAAACATTTTAAATTCCTTTTTTCTATTAGCTTTTACTTAGTTGCAGCTGATGTTTGATGTGTGGTTTTTACTCACAAAAACAGACACATAACCCAAATCTCACTATGAAAATACTTTCACCTAGTTTTAACAATCCTCTAGCTCACTGAATTAGGAGCACTAGAAAAATCAACGCTAAAATTGAACACTAATTAAAAATAAACATTAAAATTAACATCCATTTTCAAAATACAGTAAGAAAATTAGGAAACCACTGCATGCTTTCTTTTTAACCAAGACAAAGTTCCCATAAGCTCCTTCTAAAACAGAGTGCAAAATTTAAAAAAAGAGACCAGAATTTGAAAAAAATTCAGGTACCTACCAATTAGAAAGATGGCTTTTGCCACTGACACATTAAATTGCTGCTCCATGAACTTTGTCTCATAGGTTATGATCCCAACAAGGGAATTGTACTGCAGAACAGTGAGGAAGATGAACACCACAAAAATTGGATTTCCAAACAGCTTCCTGAGCGCTGGCAGGAAATCTGCAATGGAGAGGYATATGCTGTACACCCTGCTAAACACAGAGAAGAGTTGTTTTGGCATCCTYCAGATAGTGAAATGAACTTTGATTTAATTACTGGCTGTGCTGTAGGTTATAATCCCGTGCCTATCACAACACATGCTTGCTCAAGTGAGAGTTCTCCTCCTTGCCAACACAGCACAGGGGATGCTGAGCTGGGAATCAGGGATCCTGGATTATCCAGTGTGTGGCACAGGGCTCAGGCTCACAGCACACCTTCTCAATATCTGTACACAGCATTAAAACCCTGTACCAAGTGTAAAATTTGGTTCCTTAAGCTGGTATCTTCACCAACCACACAAGCCCCACAAGAKGGTCATCTTTAGAGAACAGAAGCACCTGGCCCCCAAAAAAGGCTGGAATAATTTCTGGGACCCTTGATTAAAATCCATTAAAACAAAGTGAACATAAACACCTGCATTTAGACTGTAGTTCTGGCTCTTGGCACAGGTGAGGGTTCAAAACACATCTGCTATAGGTGTGCACATGTAYACAAACAAAACCTTGGGTCTTATAATAAAAATACAAAAATAAAAGCAGTGGCTGGTGGGATCTGGTATTGCCTATAAATTCAGCATCCCTGAGTTCATACAGAGGAGCTACAAATCCAGTGAAGTCCCTCCAGCATCTGATGTAGTCATAATGAGCTCCACATTTCCTTCCCAAACATTTGCCTCAGTGAAACAGCATCCTGCCCACCATGGATTGGTCATTAATGAGGGATGGGATGTTCTCCCCACTCTCTCCTCATAATCACAGGATTGTAGCTGCAATACATCATCTCACAACTATGAACTGAGGATCTCTGGTGCTCAGAGAAACAGCACAAGTTGTTTTTTTTCCAACTGTCTGACATCAGGAGAGGACTGAAACTCACCCTTAGCATGTAATTATAATAGCACAAATTAAAGACATTTTTGTCAATAATTYCCACTGCAGAAACAAGCATTTTGCTGAAGGTTGTGTGAGTCCATGCTCAGCTCAAAATGAATCCATGTGACAGAATTCATAAGCAAACATTTGGGCAATAATCTTTCACCTTTTACTGCCTCTGAGAACTTCAACTGTGGCTGAGCTGGGGGGTCTGTTTTACAGTGATCTTGAACAGACAAGGGACTTATCTTCAYGTTTTCACTGTCTCCTTCTTTTGGYAAGGAATAGGGCAAAAACCAGAAAGGCAATGAAGCAATGAAGTTGACTGCTCCACAGATAAGCAATCCAAGCCACCAGGCACCAACCCAACGGGTGTCCTTAGGATTTATGCTGATGGCATCTATAAAATACAGAAAGACAGGAAAATAGATTCAATATTATGCAGAGCAATTATTATATTACTGTACATTTCTGCATATCCTCACATATATAATTTAAACAACAGAACAGAGGTGATCTATGTGCCACATGAAGAACTGAAATGCAGCTTGTTTCAAATCCACAGAATCATTGAATAGTTTATGTTGGAAGGGATTTTAAAGCTCATCTCACTCCAACCCCCCTGCCATGGCAGGGGCACCTTCCACTGCCCCAGGTTGGTCAGAGCCCCATCCAGCCTGGCCTTGGACACYTCCAGGGATGGGGCAGCCACAGATTCTCTGGGTAAGTTGTGAATGACCCACCCCTGAAAGGGAACCAGCCCCATGCAGTCARAAATAGATGTGCCCACTTAGGCCCATTTCTTGCCACAATCCTCCAATACTCTCTGGGGTAATGAGCAAAAGGAGCCTTTACCACAAAAAAATAAAACCCAAAACCCTTCCCTTTCTCAATTTCCCAGAGTCCCCTCATTCTTCATCCCCAAACTCTACAGTTTTTCCCCAAATTTCCTCAATTCTTCCCTGGGATTAGGGACTTTTAAGTGATTTGAAGAATAAAATGAGTTTTGCTGCAATCTTTGCTGCACACTTTTTAAGAGAGCATACTTTTTGCTAAGTGCTGAAAGTGCCCATGAGCCTTTCACTGTTCCCTCRGCATGGGGATGGCCTTTTATTCACTCATTTGTTCTCATAAGTGTGTGTGCAAGCATAARAAAAGATGCAGTGGGGGTCTTTTTTCAAGGGCTATTCCCTTGAAAAAAGGCTTCCCTATAAACACAGTACAACACTTGATCTTAAAATGCCAATTTTTGAGCTKCTCCACAAGGGAAAACTCTCCAGAAAGCCCCTGTTTTGGGGGGCAGTGAACTGGGAAGGTGCTTCTTGGTTCCTACACCCAGACATCCTCTGGCTTCTCGTGGCAYCCCTTACCCGTGTCCACCACGCCGATGTCCACCCAGAGGCTGGCGCAGAAGGAGCCAAGCAGGAAGCCCAGCGTGGGCCCAAACATCCCTGAGGATCTCACCAGGCCTGCAAGAGAAGGGAGACTGGGCAAAAAAACAAATAGTCCCCAACCTGTCTCAATCTCTCCCAGATTAGATTCTGACAAGAAAAAAAAAAAAAATCAGCTAAAGTGTTTAAAATACCTTTAATCCGAAGCTCAGAGGTGATTACAAATATTTTGGATAACTGCTGAGTGGAATGCTTGTTTTTGACAGCTAACTACACAACACTTCCATTTTCTTCAACCTGCAGATTTCCTCATTGCCAAAAGCAGACATGGCCTTACCCTGTAGCATCACATACTGAACTCTCCCTGAAACTCTTGCTGTCTTTCTGACCAGCTCAGTTTCACCAAACTGACTTCAGGCCACACTTCTTGAACTCCCTCAGCCACACAAACACCCCCTGCTATTAAATCAGTTTGCCAACCCAATTAATTAGCTTGGGTGTAAGTCTCTCTGTCTTGGGCAATAGGTTATGTGCCGTCACAACAAGAGCAAAACCCCAATTAGAGAGGATTTGTTACAACACCCTGGCAAGGTGTTGTTTTTCCTTCAGCAAACAGAGACTTTAAAAAGCCTTCAGCTGGAAGTGTGCAGCGTGTAAAACTCAAAAAGTCAGGTAAGAGCTCCTGAAACAAATTCACATTATTGTAATTAACAGATCCTCACATTAAGGATCATTCCCTTATCTGTGAAATAGTGATTAGGAAGAATTTGGTTCTCTGAAGATCTGGTACTGAAGATGCTATGGCAGATAAGACAGATATGACTTTGCACTTTGGGGAAATGACTATTTGATTATGCTTCTCTTCATCACAGAAGCTCCTTGGGGAAAGCAAAAAGACCATCCTGGAGTTATCCCTAGAAAATAAATATGAGACCTCTTTTGAACTGTTTGCGTTTGTTTGTTTGTTTGTGTTTTTATTGTTGTTTGGGGTTTTTGTTTGTTTGTTTTGGGGTTTTTTCTTTGTTTGTTTGGGTTTTTTTCTTTTTTGTTTTTTTGGGGTTTTTTTGTCACTGTACAACTCAAAACTATCCAGATAAATTTTTTTTGTTGTGTATTTGCTTGACTGTAGAAATGTTAAAGAACAGAATGCCTAGCAGAAAAATCRCTCATTTGTACATTACCTATGTAAAATGCTGAGTTTTCTTCTTTAGAAAAATCATCAATATATGAAACTCCCAGTGGCATGATTGGCGCTTCCCCAATTCCACGCAGAAGGTTCCCCACCAACACAAAGAGCCACAGATAGGAATTTGTTGTTTTCTCACACCCTGCAGGCCATAAACATTCATATTTCTGTGAACATAATTCTGGCAATGCTTTACAGCAACAGCAAAATAACATAAAATACAGAGTTAACAATAATTATGGGGTGTTTCTATATATATCATGGTTTCTAGAAGGGGTTTCTAATAAAAAGGGGTGTGCARTGGGGACAAGCAGAAGAAGGGAATCCAGCATCAGAGGTTTAYCTTACCAGCATTTATCACTGTGCTGAGTGTTTCTGTAGCATCTGTGACTGGAGGGCCCTCRGGCTTCACTGGGGAGCAAGGTGACACACTCGTGGAGGAGTTGTCCACACTAACAGTTATCCTTTCATAATTGTAACTGGAAAACAACTGTGTGAAACACAACTGACACAGGAAGGGCTTTGCTTTGCAGGAAGCGTGGCTGAGCCTTGTGTCCACATACGTTCATTCCTGCTTCACACACACAAAGTGGAGGGGAGGCCCATTTCCAGTGCTTTGCTTGAAAAAAAACAGGTATCTTCATACMACTTTCAAATGTTCTGATGATTCTAACCCCAAATATTTTCCTGAGCAACAAATGTGCTTCCAGAGATCATTCTTTAGACTGCAGAGTTCATCCACATCTGTCTACACACAACAGGTCTGATGTTTTTCCACAATGGCACCTCTTCCTTACCTTTGTGGCAGATGCAAGGATGCCCAAGGATTGGAAAGGTATGACCTGTGTCTGACARTTATGTGTTGTAGCTTAAATATGAGTGGGGTATTTGGATATTTAACTCTCCCCAAGTTTAGATTAAAATCTTCAGTGTTTTATCATGTGTAGCCACCATGGAGAGAGGAACCTCTTCCATCAAGATTTAATTAAAGCTCACTTAAATATAAAAAAGGGAACACAGTTAAAAAAATATATATATCTATGTTTATATATATATATCCATCCCAGATGAAAAATTCAATCCACTTGATCATTAATTAATGCATTAGTTCTGTAGAAATTTGAGGTTTCTCTCCTGGAGCTTTCAGGGAGGAAATCAGAAAGTCAATATTAAAAAATCCACCCATTTCCCTGTTGGAATGGCAGGAAGGAACAACTACTGCCAAGCTTTTAACACTTCCTATGACCAAGTTCAGTCAGTGCATAAGGTGAAAACTCTCCATATTTACCGTCCCATGAGGAACTGAGGCATCACTGAGAGAAAAGCCCCCAGGGACATGACGAGACACCCAACTCCGATTATCTTGGGCCGATGAACTCTTGGTCCGAGGTAGCTCACCAACACCATCACCATCAGGTTACCTGCATCAACAGGAGAGAGAGCCAGCACAAAAACATAGATTACTTTTGGGACTGCAAGCCTGCTAAGAAGCAGCTATCCACTCTCAAAGTGCATTTACCTATCTCAAAGCTGCCATCGATGATGCCAACGATCGACGAGGAGATTTCAAACCTCCTTTCGATTTGGCTGGACATGCTCTTCATGTAGCTTCCAGAAAATCCTTTGGCAAAAAAGGAAAAAGCTAGAGCTCCAAGAAATATCTGAAAAAAAGAGAAAATAATTGGCGTTTGCGAAGTAATGGTTTCTGCTTCACGGCTGGATGCCTGAGCAACCCACTCAAGAGGCACAAAAATCATATTCTAATTCTTTGTGAGGAGAATCTTCCTATTGTTATCGTTAAAAAAGGTTTTATTTTCTTTTTTAGCATGGCCTCTAAAAACTCTGCTACTTCAAAGAAAAAGAAAACTGACATTGATGGTATGGACCTCCTAACTCTTTAGTACATATGGTTCAGCYGTTTCCTTCCTCAGGAAAAACTTGAAGCCTGCTGTTGTTAATTGCTGGTACTTTTATCACAATTTATCTTAATACCKCTCCTCTTTTTCTAAAAACCATGAATAACAAGATATATCTGCAACTGCCACTGTGACTATAGCACACCCCTAAATGAATTGTTAATAAAATATGACCCTATTTTTTTAACTTCTGAGCACATTTATTGAGTTCCGTGTGCTTGGAATCACAGCCATAGAATCAGATTGGTTTGGGCTGGAAAGAACCTTAAAAATCATCTTGTCCCACCCCCTGCCRTGGGCAGAGACACCTCCCACTACACCAGGCAGCTCAGAGCCCCATCCAACCTGGCCTTGGACATTCCCAAGGATGGGGCAGCCACAGCTTCTCTGGGCACCCTGTGCCAGGGCATCACCACCCTCATAATGAGGATTTCTTCCTAATATCCAGTCTAAACCTACCCTGTGTCAGTTTGAAGCCATTCCCCCCTGTCCTGTCACTCCAGGCTCTTGTCAATATTCTCTCTTCATCTTTCTTTTTGGCCCCTTCAGGTACTTGAAGGGCACAATGAGGTCACCCCTGAGCCCTCTCTTCTCCAGTCCCAATTCTCCCAGCCTTTCCTCACWGCAGAGCTGCTCCATCCCTCTGATCACCTTGGTGTCCCTCCTCTGGMCTGGCTCCAGCAGCTCCATGTCCTTCCTGTSCTGGSWCCCCAGAGCTGGGTGCAGCTCTGCAGGTGGAGTTTTGGCAGAGCAGGGCAGAAAGGCAGAATCCCCTCCCTCCCCTGCTCCCCAAATCCCTTCCATCCCCCCCATGTGTGCAGCCCAGATCATTTTTCCCAACACAAATAGTATCAAACAGTGCCATACATCACTGACTGAATTTCGATAGGACTTCAAATGGCAATTCAGTGTTCCAGAGAAAATGYGTGGTGAGGGCTCTTCCATACCTTTAGCTTTGAACAATTATGGCACACAGCCTTGGCAGGAGCTGCACTGCCATCAGTGTCCTGGAACAGGGATTTTTCTTTAAGCTGGCCAGCAGCGATTGGTTTGTCCATGGTTTTGCTTCTCCAGGTCTGATATGTAGGTCAGGTCTCCCTGTTTGAAAAATATTGCAATGTTTGCCTGCTATTGGTGTAAGAATTGCATTCTCCAATGTTTTTCAGACACACTCAGTGGTGAGACACCACTTGAGGTATCTGCACATTGACATCTTTTCTCAGGAAGGACATTAAAGGGTGTTCAAAGYGATTACTGTAAATATTTAAGGACTAGTGCACCTGATTTGTGACTTCTTGATTGCTAAAAGGCTCCAGGACCTTTTTGGATAGATGGAAAAGGTAGATGGTAACTCACTGAAGATTTTTAGAAATTTTTGTGGAAAAGGAAAGTCCCCAGGCAGTTGAGTTTAGGACACTTTGTCAGGAAAGCATCTTCACCACACTGGAACCAGTTCTTTCTGATATATCCATTTTTGATCCCTGTTCCAGACTAAATGGACATTTGGTGTGATCCAGTAGGATTCTGCTATTATATTTCTGAGGATTTTCTCAGTGAGCACCACTATTCTGTCAGCATTTGAGTGAGCAACATTATTTATTGGATAAATGCTGGTAGAATCACAAATGATAACAGAGGAGAAAATAGTGAGGAATATGGTAGGTAAAGGTGTATTAAGAGAAAAGAGAGCACTGATTAAAAGAAACAAATAATGACTATCTGTAAGTCTGCAAGCTTTCCCAAGCTCCTTGCAGGACAGATGATAAAGGTAGATATTTTAATAAGACTGATAAACTTTTTTGTTTAAAAGTTGGCTCTGATTTAAGGAGYCATCTTAAATATGCTGGCTGGGTAGAATAGGCAGATCAGGGGAAAGCAGCTAATACCAAGACATCTGGAATGAATATAAGTTAAAAAAAACTACTGCCAAGTTTATCTGTTGGAAAACTGGTGCAATAGTACCAAAATCAACTAATTAGCTCCAAGATACATTTTCATATATATTAAAGGAGTATAGAGGAATATATGTCAAGGAATTGGCCTGTAACATTTCTCCCCAAGACTCAGGAATCTTAAAATTGCCATGCTGTTTCATGGGAACTTCCAAGGTTTCCCTCCTGCAGGYCCCTGGAGCCAACTGACCCAGGAGTGGAGCCCACCTGAGTGTTGTGGGAGATTTTTGGCACTGGGGTTGTGGGGATGTGGCAGGGTCCCAGGATAACCCACAAACATCACCTGGTTCTTGTGAAGAGTTCAGCTCACCCAGGAAAGATGTCCAGGGTTCCCTGAGAAATGGCAACATSCTTAGAAAGCCAACAATCCCCTAAAGGTTGCCCCTAATGACTGAAAATAGGCACTAATGTCTCATAAAGAGATGTAAAGCCTCATAAGCACTCTAACTTGAATTTTGTAGACTTTAGATCCAAATCCTGCTCCAGTAGGAGGGGACTGTGAAAAGCAAACCTGTATTTCAGACTAAGGCACTAAATTTGTAAAGGGACCTAGCCTTCCTTAGACCATCTCCAACAGCTCCTAAAAATAAAAAAAAATTAAAAATAAGCTATATGTAATTAAAATATGGTAAGTCAGGYTTACACAGTCTTTACAGGACAGGAGCTGGAAGACAGAGTTCTCTAAAGCAAATACATTCTTAACTGATTTGTATTGTGCTGATGATTAACTTTGTGAAACATCTGCCTAAATAGACAGTATCCAAAACAGTGACATGGTCTTCTTTTTAATACATTTAATTTTAAATATAAAATTTTATTTATGGTGCTAGGCTAATCATCTACCTGAAACTCATAGAAAATGTTAAACTGTAGAAACACTCCTCTCACACCTGATCAGGCAATCACATTTTCCATGACCACTCTGTGAGAATCTGAACTTTGGCAAACAAGTGAATCATTGACACCAGTGGTATTGAAACTTAAATSAAGCAAGAAAAGAAAAATTAATTTATGAATTAGGGGTAATGGATAGCTTTCCTACAGAGGGATAAAACAACCTTCTCCCGACAGCACTTATCCTTAAAAAAAATAAAAAATTGAATATTCAGAATTGTACCTTTGCACTTTACATAAACTCTTTCAAGTTCAGTGAAAAGCAGATGTGCAGAGAGGCTGCACTGGCAGCTCACAGCTAAACAAACCAACCGAGCAGCCAGCAAGAGGAAAGGAGCAGGGAGGGAGGGTGTGGAGAGACAGCGAGAGGCAGAGAGAGCACTTACTCTGTGTCAGAGCGGTGTCAGGCTGTTTTCTTTCCCGTGCCCGAGGGCTTCCAGGCTTGGAGCCAGGGCAACGTCACAGCCCAAGCKCTGCCTGCTCCAAGAAGTGGAGCACCTCACCTCACCACATGTTTTCTAAACCTTGGATTTCCTTCTTATGGCGATTGCAAAACTTTCCCACAATCAGCGGCACAAAAGCCGCGCGGAGGAAGGCAGGTCCCTGCTGCTGTCACTGCTTTTGGCAGCCTACCTGCCAGTGGTGCCAGCCTCTCCCGGCTGGAACAACTTGTTTTCTTCACTCTTTCTTGTCTTTTCTTTTTCCTTTCCTTATATCTAAACATTGGCGCTGCACCTGTCAAAGGAAACTCCCAACCATCCACCCAACAGCCCTGGAGTGGGCTCAACTTTTCCAAGCACCTGTAGCCTCCAAGCTTTCACTTCTTGGTGGAGCAGAGATCCCAAGGGATGGCTGAGCTCCTGAAAGGGCACGAATGGCTCATGGACATCTGCCAGGTTTTGGTGTGAGCCCTCTGYGTCACAACCCCAGCGCAGAGATTTACGTGGAAAGCCTCGATTTTCTTCTTTTGTATAAAAAAAGGCATTAAGGGATTTGCTAAAGACTAAATTAACTCAGTTAAATGTATGGAATTATATCATTTAGTCAGAACTAAAAAACCTTGTGAAAGAGAAAAGAAATTATAAATTTGCTAAGTGCATAAATATGCAAGCTCTCGTTGTTCCCTGAAGCTTGCAGGTTAACTGCAGACAGTCATTTTATCTGCCATATTTCCACTTACTATTGGATTTTGCTTGATAGCATTTTACACATTTTACTGTGATCATTATATATTTATTGATTTATTCTGGGTCTTAATTTAGAGTTTCAATTTTTCTGTTTTACCAGCAGGACTATATGCTCTGTATTTGCTCTCAGTGAGCAAAGCAAAGCTTATTTCTGTCACTTCATTAGAATATTTGCAACAGAACAAAGCATTATTTTCTATGATCATTGTAATGCAGTGTTCCTGTATTACTATTTAAATGCTTACTTCTTGTTTAATTAATTTAGTTTTAATGCAAGGGAACAATGTACATGTTAAACTCACTTTCTCTTAAAGGAGTTCAGAGTATGGGAAATCCATCAAACCTATTCTTCAGATAAATTGATTCTTATTTGCATATTTTTACTCAGGTGAAGAACAGCTATCTTTGCCTACTTCTAAATGCCTTAATTATTTTRAATTTTTTCATCTTTAAAAACCTTGAATTCATTTACCAGAATATCATTAGAATGAAGCAGATTTTGCATCATCTGACAATGTCAAATTTACACGTACTGCAACCTGTATTTGGAYTGCTTTTAGCTATTACAATATTGCAAAGTTAGCAGGAAAAAGAAGAACATTAGCACTGGGTTCCCTATTTATTCTTGCTGACAGTCTGCAACCAGGTGGAAAAAGTGAAGTCTGTTGGAAAGGCCCCAGCAAGCCCTGTCAGCTCTTAAACACAGTTCCCAAGATGAGACACCCACAAGAAATGTATTTCAAAGTTGAATACACAGAAGTTTATCTATAGAGGACATGACACTTCTTGTGATCCTGGAATACAGCTGGAAATATCCACTCACAAGGCAGCACCTCATGGATTCAGGGCAGGTGAGCCACTCAATCAGGTTTACCTTAGAGGAGGAAAAAGAATTTCCAAGGGTATAGGTTCTTTGATCTATTCTAGATACTTACTTTAGGTAGGAGGTGGGATGAACTCCAGCTGTGGCTGTGRAAGGCTGGACAGCCAAGATCAGCTTTGGACAACAAAAACTCAGGAGAGGCGAATCCCACCAGAAAAGTCTTCAGCACCCCTGTGAAAAACACTCCTCTGCAGCTTTTCCTACCTGAGCTCCAGTGCCTGGGACAGCATCTACCATCCTACCTTGTCCAAACCAGCTGTGCTGCAGCAGCAGCTGGCATGTGAGGGAGAGGGCAGCCCTGCAGGAGAAGGTCACATCTGGCAGCTCCTGGTCACGCTGGCGTGGCACAGCACCAGCAGCACACACCACAGCCTCCCCACAAGCCACACCGTGGGCTGTTGTGTCAGCCACCAGGCTGTACTGGGAACCTGTTCTGCGAGGCCCCATGGTAGCACAGAAACTCAAAAACAGCAGAGCAAGGTCACCGATGAGGAGGTGTTTGTTGTTGCTGCTCCTGCTGTGACCGGGGCTGGCAGCGGGGTGTGCCCAGGTGGGTGCAAGAACCCCCTGCAAACGCCCCCAGGAGCAGCTCCAGAGGGAGGAGCTGCCTCCTCCCAGCCTGGCTGTGCAGCACCACCTTCCCTGCTCCCAAAAAGCAGGACGTGGTGTCCGCGGTGGGATGAGCCTGGCACAGCAGCGCCCGTGTGTGATGAACCGCATGAAAAGGCTGCGGGATGCTCTGCGGCCGGGGACACCTGAGGACACCCAGAGAGAGAGGGCTCAGCCTTCTCCTTCCTCCAAGAGGTCAGCTTGTGTGGCAGTCACTCCAGAAACTGCAGAACTTTTAGCCCTGGCCACGCTGAGGTGGAGCAGATGGCAGCTCCCACTCTGGAGCTGCCTCTTGTTCACGGATGGAGAAAGCTCTGAACGAGGGGGATTCGCTTGTCACTGCTTTAGTTCTGCTCAGCTGCACTGATTGAGCTTTCCTCAATCACAGCCCCAGCCTGGAGCAGCACAATCCCAAATTGCTGGCAGCTGGGAGAGGGCTGATGGGGCTGCAAGGGAGGGCAAGACTCAGGGAGCTCAGTCTCAAGACACATCATGAGTTTCCTCAGTCACAGAGAGAGGAAGAAAATGAATTCTGATAGACACTGCCCTGCTCCTGCTGAAACATTGAAGGACAGCATGTGCAAAAGGAGAGGGCAAAATCAGTTAATCCCCTGCTTCAGTATGAAAAGAGTTCTCAGAGGTGTGATCTGTACATAGGTTATTCAGTCTTTTTCGTGACACCGATTTTTYGCCTCTGGAAAAGTGCACAGAGGATTTGGGGTTGTTAAGCCAAGCAATCATTTGATCCTATTTAATTAATTCCAGCCTCTTTAGGCCCCAAAGAGAACTCACAAAAGACAAAGATGCAAGTGGCAAAAATATTTTCAAAGTGCTCTTCTGTGAGAATTTTCTCCTGTAAAACTTAATTTGGCAACTCTTCACAGGYATCATGCAAAATTGATGTCATCTCACTCTGCAGTAAGGGAATTTCCTCCCCAAGGATAGGACCCTACTGAGGTTTTGTGTAAAAAACCTGTTACTCAAACAGTAACAGTAGTACAGATGAGAAGTGTTATGATCTCTTCAAACTGTAAGACAGCCATTATATGTATGCTTATATGGAAACAATACTATTTAACCTTGGAGAAAGAGACATTAAAACTTATTCCAACTCATAACACTTCTWAGTAAGCTGTGCCTTTGCATTTAGATATCATTTGGCTTCAGAAAAAGAAAGGGATATCTGAAAAAAAAATCAAGTTTTTTGTCAGAATTATTGCAAGACTTCCCATCTGAATTTCCAGCACGTGCTGGAGCAATGCTTTCACCYGAATAAAGGAATTATTGTTTAGATGCACCCGAGTCTTACAAACAAAACATCACAAGATTTGAACAGCCCAAAGCTGAAAAGGAGAAGTTTAACTGCCTCTGACAACCTTTGGAAAAGAGATGCCCACTTCAATGTATGCCATTGGGAAATCACCTTCTGTGCAAGCTGAATTAAGCACCAACCTAATGAACTGATGGAGAAATTCAGCTTCTAAAAATCACTGCCCCTTTCTTGCCACAGAGGATTTGTATCAAAAGAAAGTAAACGAGCAAGTCTATAGTGGAATACAACCCAAAGGAAATCATCTTCAAATACGTTATTATTGGGGTTTTTCTCATTGCAGTAAATTTGACCAAAGTCATAGGAAGAGCTCTTGTGAGCATTATGATGGGCCCAAACAGCAATGGCTTTTCAAAGTGGTRGATGCTAAAGTGCCAGCCAGCTGTTCTTTTCAAAAGTACAATAATAACAACTCATTAAATAATTCTCAAAAAGTTTTCATTGTGTCCTTGGTGGGAAATGKAGAAGGAACATCTCAATACCAATTTGTTTGTATATTTGGATATTATAAACTTACCTTCACTTTTTTTTTAAATATGAAGAAATTTTAAAGTGCTTTTATATGCATTATTATTACTTTTGCAACCTAGAGCTGTTTTTCTACTAAATCATGCTTCAAAAGTCATTACAGAAAACTTAAAACTTGGTGCTTTCACTTAAAAAGAGATGGATGTGGGAAGCTTCAAGGAAAACATTTCCTAAATTAYCTTCAGATCAGTACATCCCTTTGCAGTTCCAAAGAAGGCTGCTTTTCTTAGTCACCTTTTGAAAAAAACCCCAACATTTTATGTAGAGTTTTGTTTTTTGATAAAACTATGCATTAAGAATTTTTGAAGCATAGTTTCAGTAATTGGTTTTGAGCAAGCTGGGTTTTTACCTGAAGTAAACATATTGTGAACTATCATTAACATGGTTGTGCAGCATAAATTTAGGCARACATCCCATGAGAATTTCTTTCTTCTAGTGAGGAATGTAAACATATCACCCTCKGTGATCTGGAGGAAAAGTCAGAGGTATCACTGATACAGCTCTAATCACTGTTTTGGTGTTCCACTCCAGGAAGCTGCAGGGCTCTTTTTATCCACCTTTCTTTGTTACAAAGGTTCTGTAAAGCAAAAGCAGCAGTCCCTGAGGCAAGTTTCTGACACTCAGCTCCACAGGACCAAGGGAAACTCAGTTTATAAAAAAGGCTCAATTTGCTTTCTGTCTTGTTAATGCCCCAAATTATTGAAAAATCTCAAAGGTAAAAAAAAAAATCACACAGCATCAAGATGCTAAAGCAATATACAGGARGGCATTTTTCAAGGAAGCAAAACAAAATGCCACCACGAAGCAKTTTTCAGAGCAATGATGTTGAACATAACACAGATTTCATGCATTCTTGTGAAAAGTCATGATGTACCTAGCACACACAGGGGAAGGTACAGCCTTACTTTAGGGAGATTGACACTAGTAAATACCTGAAGAATGCAAAAACATCAAAGGAAAAAATTAATGTTAAATTGAATGAGAAACTGTATTAAAATTTAAAAAATAAGCACAACAGGGTGCCTGTGACACACTGGGAAAGGTTCCAAGACAGCAAAATTAACAGAGTATAAAACAATCTCMAGAGAAGCAATAGAAGTCATGCCACCTATATTTTAAAATTTGACTTGGCAAACATCAATAAATATGTGCCAAGAAACAATCCTTTGCTGATGGTAAGGAATGTAATTTATTCACTGTACTCAATTTATAAAGTCAAAAGTGTTCAACCAGCTCGGCCAGGACTAGAATCAGGGGCCTGGGACACTGAATTGTTCCCATCTGCTCATTCCCATCCCTGCCTGCATTCTGCAGCACGAGCACTTTGTGAAGGGACAGGAGTTTAAATCCCCTTGGACAGCCCTGGGGCTCCCATTTGCAACTTGCAGTGCAATTGCTACACCCAGGCAGATGCTCCAGATGTTTTTTCCCCTAGTGCCAATGCCAGGGATGTCAGCCACAGCACCCTCTGCTTATTTGACCACAGGCAGCATCTTTTATTCCAGAGAATTTCCTGCCAGCCCAAAACTCCTGGGGAGCAGTTTTTCTTCACTGTGCTTCAGTTATCTGGATCCCTTTCCATGCAATCATTAATCCAAGCTAATGGATCCTCTTGGTACCTTTCTCTCCTACCTGTTTCCTTTTTATTTTTTGCACTAAAGGCATATTCATACTAACCTCAATCTTGGTACTCTCTCTCCCTTGTCTCTTCATTTAAAACTATTATTGAGAGTTTGTGATTAAAAAAAACATGCAAATGAGCATGGACAGCTCAGCTCAGCTGTCATTTAGGGCACTCAGGCCTTTGAATGTCACAGAGTAACTCCCTATCAGTGCTCTGTATACCTGGAAGACTGAACTGCAGCCCTGTATTGGCTCCTTTCCTCTTGGTATTACACACACTGTGAAAAATYCACATATCAGGAAAGGGAGGGGGGGAAGGTACCAATTACCCCACCCACACTGAGTGATTGCAGTGGCTCACCCTCAGAACCAGMAGGGTTTGTGTGTGGTGTGCATTTCTTTGGAATTTATCAGCCTGCAGTGCTGGAGGAAAACAGCTCTCCCACACCTACCACTCTTCATGTCTGCAGGTGTTTACTGAAGTCATAATTCCTTTTTTTTTCTAGCAACACCACTGTCTGACTCTGTGTGTGTAGAACAACAAGTTCATGATGTTCATACAGAAATAAGGTTTGGAGAAATGGCAGCTCTTCTCTTCTCTACATGGACTTGTCTAATTAACACAAGAAAATCTTATACTGGATATTAAGGTTTCAGCATAAAGCTGAATCCAGCCTCTGCTGCTCAGGCATTTCTGGCCTGAMAACCTAACAAGAAAAATTAACAGAGGAACTTGGAAACAATGAAAACAATGAACAGCTTTCCCTTTCCTATATCTGAACTTAGAAATAACTTCTCTAGCACTCAGGAGGGGATTTCACATGCCAGGCTTCTACTGAAAAGGAACCCAAATGATAAGGGAAGTACTTTAGCAGACTCTATCTATTAAATTGAAATGATGGAAAATAATGGAGACCATAATAAAGGTGTTTATGTCTGAAACAAGTTGTCTGTTTGTGTCTGTGTGCATCTATCTATCTATCTATCTATCTATCTATCTATCTATCTATCTATCTATCTATCTATCTATCTATCTATCTATCTATCTATCTATCTATCTAATTTATCTCTGAAAGGAACATTCTGCAGGACCCTGGTCATGGAAGCAGGACTCACAAAGCAGCAGCAGCAACGTTGCAAATGCCACTGTCCTGTTATACAACTTCACCAGGAAGAACATTCAGAGYTACAATGGGAGGTAAAAAACTACATCACCACCACCAAAAGCAGAATAAAACAAAAAATCAAACCAAACAAAAATAGTAACAACAACAAAAAAAGCCCCATAAGTCTTGTGTCCTCTTGGAAATCTTTTAAAATTCTGAACATTTCTGCAGAAACTCAAGCTTGCTTGACATGTGATTGTGCCTTTATATCAGAAAGTYTTCTTGAGAAGAAGGAAAAAACCATGGTGTGCCAGCCAGCATGCAGCTGCCTTGAAACAATRGTAACAGCAAAGGTACAGCATGAACTGGCCCACTCTGTGTCTCATTAACCTCAAATGAGGAGTTTGTTTTTTTTCAAAGCTGGTTTTGGAACAGTTTAAGTGATAACCTCACAAAGCCAGGCAGCCTTTTCACCAACACAGGGGGTCAAGGCCTTTTAAAAAGCAAAACCTCTGTGATGAAGTGCTTATTTTAAACCACCATTTCCCACCTGCAAATGGGGCTTTTCTGCCCTCCAGGTAAAGGCCTTCCTCTTGCTCTGGCCAGCAAGCTGCCACCCATGGTCACACTCAGAGCAAAAACCCTCTCCTGGGGATTAACAGGCWCATGTCACACTTCTGGCCTGGAGCTGCAGAATGGTCCCTTCTAGAAGRGAAGTCAGGCATTGCAATATCCAAGATTTCCCCTTCCAAAGGGATCCTCTGTGTTTTATCCCGTGATTTTTAGCCTGCTGTGATTTAAGAAGTTGATTCCCTGGGCAAAGCAAGAGAGGGGCAACTGCCAAGTGATTTTTTACATTCTCTAAACAAAGAAAGTTCAAAATCCCAAGCATCATAACTGGGAACACTTCATGCCTTGTTAAGAAAGGAAAAGACTAACCACAGTTCTGTGTGGAAAAAAAAAAACAAAAAGAAAAAGAAAAAAAGCAGCAGTAGGCGATAAGTTGTTGCTGGATATATCCAGTYTGTATCACATGACCAGACTTACATAAACTAAAAAGTGATTTGGCTTCTTTGCATGCCAAATCCCATCCCAGGGATTCTCTCCACAGCCACAGGCTGAATTAGCTTCTGGCACCATGGTTTTCTTACATGAGAGAAGTCTTAGGGAAGAGTTAGCTGCTAAAACTCCACTTGAGATAGAAAGGTTACAAAAACAGCCCACTGTTCACCACAGATGAAATGACAGAAAAAGAAATTAAGCTGCTTACTTACCCAAAATTGTGGTGCTCATGTGTTCAGAGGCTGCACATATGAATGTCATATGTTTGTATCACAAACACAAAGCCAGCATCGTATCACAATCCGAGATGACCTCAACCAAATTACAGTGTAAGGATGCAGCTTTGGTCATTCACACCTCCCTTCTGTCCACTAATTAAAATCAGCTTGTCATGTAACATATTTTCCTCCCAAATGAGTCATTTTCTCTCAAGGAAAAAAAAAAAATCATGACCATAGCTTGGGCAATATGCATAATTACAAATATTTATCTTGGGCATCAAGAATAGGTTTCAGTTCTTAAAAGCTGGAAGCAGAAGGGCAACAGTGAAATTTATAGCAGACACGGGATTTTTTAGGACACAGATAAGACTGTAAAATAATGAGAGACTTGCAATTCAGTGGCTGATGAAATTAAAATACAGACAAAATAGTGAAAACAAACCAAAAAACCACACAGCCTGCTCGTGCACAGAGATGTGCATTTTACAAAGCTTAACAATTCCCAGTGACACTGAAGACTTGTTATTTCTTTGAAAATGATGGCTCAACAGCTGATCACAGTCATAAAAAACCCCAATGGGACATCAAAGATCACTACAAAGTACCTTGACTACAAAAAGCTAGATAAAAACATCTCCAAAATGCTAGATAAACACTTGTGCACAGTTCATGCATCATTGCCTTTAAAATACCTCCAAGATAGTGCCTGAAAAATTTCAAGTGTTTGTTTCTCAGTGTTTGAGGGCATCCACACCCAGGCACCAACACCCAGCCTTCCACCTGGTGGGCTTAAGGATCCAAATTCAGCTCTTGGGCACTCTTCACTGGGATGAAACTTCAGGGACAGAGGTTGGTGTGCTGTGAAAGCCATCTGCTGGGCTCTCAGGCACCCAGAAAATAAACCTACCACCCATTTCTCTAATTTAATATTGGACTTKATCAGCTCAGATATTCATCTGCTGYTTCTTTATAAACTTTACACCACTGCTACTCCTACTGCCATTATTCCCCTTTGTGCCTTGTGCTACCCACAGTGCTGGCACAGGTGCTTGAGACATCAGAGCAGCACCAGAGCAAACATTCAAGCACAGTGAATGCCCTGTGAGTGCTTCCTGTACCCCACCTCTGTTCAAAGGGGGGCCACAACAGTGTCAGTTTGGGGTTCACTCTKGAAATGTCCAGTGCCATCTATTTGAACAGTAAAAATCAATAAGGCCACTCCTTTTTAAGCACATTTTTAAGTGGTTTGCTGAATCAATGGTTTGCATGTTAAAACTTGAAGGGATCCAGTCCAAAGCTTGGCTTTACATTTGAAGGACTAGCTTGARGAGTAATTTTCTAACCTCCCAACCCCATCCTAGGAATGTCTGTGGTACCAGGAGGGGCATATCATACAGGATGTATGAGGATCACCTTGCCACAACCCACACTGCCTGCTTCCTGGTTTTGCCCTGGAAAAGCAAAGAACCACCACAGGTTTGTGCCCAGAAGCATCACCCATCCATCACTGGATACACAACCTGTGTATCCAGTGTATCCCCAGAGCCCCTGGGGAATGTGGCCTTTTTCACTGTGACACGCTCAGGCAGATGGACTGAAACAATCAAACACAACCTTAATACATCCACTGAACTGCTAAATTTAAGACTTGGAAGCATTCCTGCTGAAATGCTAATTTTAAAACCTGGAARYGTTCCTATCTGCTTCCTTCCACATYAAAACACAGYGAGTTAAGCAGGTCTGACCCTYTGGCACTGCTCCAGGTAAGTGGCACGGRTTTGCCTGCTTGACAAAGCCCTTTTGTTTCCTACAGCTGTGAAATCCTGGTGCTCTGTACCTTCGTGTTTCCCAGGTTACCTTGGCACCAAGCTGTGACTAAATGCCTGCAAAGGATTTTTAATTCCAGCTTTGGAGGGATGGAACCACAAGGAAGAATGGTGGCTCTCAATGAGTGCCCCATGCTGGCAAGAGCAACGCTCAAAATCAGCTTCAAATGTCCACAAAGCTGCTGGGATATCTGGGGTTTATTGGGGAGCTGCATTCTCTGTTCTGCTCTGTTTTTACCTGACACATTTAGGGTTGGTTTTTTTTTCCTTATATATTTAAGACATCCCAGGGCAGCAGGTAACTGAAGTAATGAATCCTGATGACCTTTCCTTGTCAATGCTCTCTGCAAATCTTCAAACATCACCATAACACAGCATTTTTTAAAAAATGTAATGTTTAATTTATTATTATTATTACCACAACACCCTGACCAAGTCATAAACCAGGTTTCCAATATAYTGACCACCTATACTATGCAGAATAACCAACAATCCCTGCCTGAAAGGACTAAAAATATCATTCAATAAATTTATGGAAAACTGGGACCCAAAGAGCCACAAATCCTGTCTGCAGTCAATGAGAGAGAGAGACAGAAACTGTGTGAGAATTCCAAGATGAAATCTGGCATCACTTTGAGTCAAATGTAAAATTCTCTCTATTTKCAGTGAAGCAGGACTGAACACATGATTCTGCTTCAAAACCTTTGCTCAGACAACTCAAACCTGGCATTTCATAAGGTTTTTTTTTTATTTCTAGTCCTTGTCCTTTTGCATCAAACATATTTTTCCCATGCCTTGTGTTTACAAACTGATACTTTTATAATGTGAGTAGGATACAACTATGTGTCATTCTATTCATCTCTGTCCAAGTGTTCATTAGTTAAAGTATAAAATTTTTCACAAGGATATATCCAATATTTACACTGCAGTGTTTTTTCCCAGCTTGTCCTTCTGTGAAATGCTATTTCACTGCTTCTTGTCCTTTATCCTGCATTTCCATTGGGGCATTTATTARGACTGGCTTTTCAGATTTCACTTTCTTCTTTAAAAGGAGGAGAATTATTGTGCTTGGGATATAGGACACTCCACGTAACACTGCTGGCAGGCCAAGATAGAGCCACCTGAAATAAAGAATGAGCTTCATTAAATACATGCATTAGTAAAAAAAGGGCAAAAACTATCCAGCAAATATTGTTTTGTGAAGATTAGACAGCCACTCTAAAACCTGTGCCCTGATGCTCCTGGGTCTCACAGAAGATGAGAATGAGAGGACAGAGAATATGTCAAGTCAGCAAAATGGCATTTTACACCTCCCAATTTCAGGCAAAATATTTAGTCTGTGAAGTCAGGCACCTGGTACTCTTATGGCTTTATCCACAGGGAAAAGAGAGAGTCCTGAAAGGGCTCAAACTACCTGGTTAAAATTTTTAAGTATTCCTAAGAATATTCTTTCAAATCAGCCTCAGTATTACAAGGAATAAGTGTGAGGCCACAAGTTCAAGATTTTTCTTTAAAAATCCCACARCAATCCTTGAAGGACTACAAAAACATGATGTGCAGTATTCTGGGCCAATTTCCAGCTTGAGTCACTGTATCTTCCCTATAAAATCCTTCTCTTTTTAAATTCAATTACTGTTTCAACCATTTTTTGTTCAAAGATATTGCAGTCACCCATTAAACCTTTTTCCCACGTGAGCTAMGTGCTTTTGAGTATTTTCATCATAATTCAGTGTTTTTAAGGCTTGTTCTCATGGAAGGTTATTAGTGAATATTATGGCTCCAGAACATTYCTGCTCAAAGGTTTTTCCAATGTCTGTGTCAAAGGTTTATTTGAAAAATAAAGCCAATGCCAAAGAAATTTGTGTCACAAACACAGGAGCAGTTTGTCCACTAGGAAGACAWAAAGTGGGCAAAATTACATCTCTATGCATGCAATAATAGAACAAGAAGGACAAATTAAAATAAAGTAGAAAATATACCTGTATGTGACAATATCATACATCCTACATGCTCCTTCTCCACCACAAGTCATGGTACCCCACTTCAAGCAAGTGGTATCTATCAAAGCTCCAAAATAAATAGGAGATGGAATTCCAGCTGAAAAGAACATCAGCAACATTTYTGTGAACAGCAATTTTCTCCTGGTKATCAGRCACACCACAGAGCCTGTGCTGTTTGTCAGCTGCTCCAGCTGAGCCTCCTTCTCTGTATTACCCTGTGCTCCCTCTCCTTCCTTACCCACCTGCCCTCAACCAAAGATTTCCTTCCCTGCTGCCTGGCACACAATATCCACATGCTGAATGAAGGGCTGTGTTTCCTCTTCAGAACTCAACATTTTCTCTCATCAATTTTGCCTTCACTGAACAGAAACAAGAAGCAGGAGTGAAGGATGCCAGATGGCTTTCCAGTGAGCAGCAGACAGCCCCATGTCCTGGTTTCTGCTGGAATACAGTTAATTTTCTTCTTAGCAGCTGGTACAGTTGCAGTGTTTTGGGTTTACTATGAGAATAATGTTGATATCACACCCATGTTTTAGTTGTTGCTAAGGAGTTTTCCATGTCTCATTTGTGAGGAGCTGCACAGGAAATCAGGGGGGAAGGATGGCCAGGACAGCTGKCCCAAACTGGCCAAAGGGAAATTCCATCACCTGGAATGTCATGCTCAATACATGACATTCCAGGTGATGTCAGAGAAGTGGCAGGGAGGGACCAACTKCTGCTCAGGGATGGGATGAGTATTTGTCAACAGATCACAAACAATTTTATTCTGTGTCACTTTTTTTTCTTTTGTTTCATTCCCCTCTCTATTTTTTCCTAATACTATTATATTTTACTTTATTTCCATTACTAAACTATTCTTAACCTGCATGTTCTACCTTTTTTCCAACTCTCCTCCCTATTTCACGTGGGAGGAGAAGAAGTGGATGCACAGTAGGGAGGAGAATAAGTGAATCCTGACTGGGATTAAACCAAGACACCAGCTTATTACCCAGTATAAAAAAAAATGCAAACTGCAAGAAATTCTACTTTGCCATGCTGCTGTAAAAAAAAAATCCTAAATGCTTTCAATRTTCAAAGGCACTCCAKAGAAGGAATGACTCCTGTGCCATGCCCATAGCCCTGATGTGATCCCTTCTCTAACTCTAGGCCAGCCCTGAGTGTTTTGCTGAAGTGTGTCAGRTATTTTCTTACCAAATACTCTTGARGCCAGCCCATGGATACCCACTCCAAATGACTTCTCTTCAGGCTTTAGAGACCTGCATGATAATGGCATTGTACACTTAGAGGTGACATTAACAAAAGATGTTTAACCCTTTTTTTTAAATCAAGTTTTTCATCACATTAGGCCCAAACCATTCTAATAAAAGCATAAGAGTTGTAATAACCATTCTAATAAGGTTGTAAGAGTTCATTATGCTCATTAGGTGATGTTTGCTGAAAAGTTCCTTATCTAGGGCTGCCAAATCACAAAAGGAAAAGCTGCTGTCAAGGTATCATCATCCTCTTGTGCCAAGGGGAACGCAAAATGCAGGGGAGCTGTGCCTTAATCAACATCATGTTCCTGTGACTGATAAACACACAGGTATCACCCACCACTCAATACCCCAGTGTCCTGCCTCAGAGGGTCCTGCATTCACTCAGGATAAAGCTGATAGCCAGAAACATCAGATTACAAAGGTGACATGACACTAAACCTTAACAGCACATATTTAAGATTTTTCTGCTCTCCCTCCTTCCATACACAAACTAAACAACTTTTAATTCCCTGCAGAACTAAAAACCTCAGAATAAAAAGCCCAGTAGATTTCTTAAGACAAGGAAATGTTACTGTACCTTATTAAGACCATGTATCCAGGCATGGCTGCTAAGGAAAAAATGAAGCTGCAGACCAACGACAATATTAAAAAATAATGGAGCATCTTGTCACAGTTTTCATGCCCATCACACTGGCCCAGAGTTGCAGAGATGTTCTGAGAGGAAAACCCCGAGGCTGCAACACAGGTGCAGTTTTCAAACACCTGTCAAAAGAGTGTTTGAATCACACAGATGATCCAAACTCACACAGTGAGTGGCAAACCCACAGTGTGGGCACCCATCTCCTGCACTTGAGCTTGTTACTCAGGAGCAGCTCTGCACTGTGGCCTCTCTCCCAGCCTGCACAGGCCCAGCCATCCCCTCTATTTGGGGATAAAAGTCCTGTACCTGGTTACTTGTTTAAATCTACAGGGTAAAATAAATCATTAAGTCAGTGCTGTGGACTTTCATTTTGGCTGAAAATGTTTTTGGGCACTCATGTTTCCAGTTGGCAACACTTCAGGATAATTTCTCCATGTTAAGCATTTAAGACTCCTCTAGCTCTTAGTAGAGAAGGATTCTTCTTCATTATATTTTTTAACTTAAACTAATTTTCACATGCAGTTTGAAATTCCTGGTGCTACTCAATGAATTTGTTCAAACCTTTCACCTTATATATTCAATTAAATGTAATGCATGGATACTCCCCACCCTATTTTGGTGCAAGTATTTGTCACCTACCACATTTCATAGCTAGAGTACAATAAAATGTATGCTTTACCACACTTCTTCCAGTTCCCCTGGAGGATTTACAGCCAGCAAGACAAGGTGACACGTAAGTGATTCCATTGTTCCCACAAACTGGGTCCCATGTTTTAAGTGGGCAATCACAGTCCACGTTGCAGCCAGCCAGCAGAGTGTTTTCTGCATATGAAACTTGCTCTATTCTGAAACACATTTAGAAGATGAATAAATATTTCAGTAATGGCATACCTCAGTAGTAACCCTGTGCAATGTTTAAGATTCTGTTCTAGCTCAGGTGTTGAGTCAGGACCCAGTCCTACATGCTCCTACCCTTTCTATAGGGCACTAAATTGTATTACATTACATTAATATTACAAATTAGCTGTGCATACCCTACAGCATTTTTCTCATCTGTGGCATGGATGTTCTTGATTGTCCATAAGTGTTGCATCTACCCCTCCATGTCCATTTTACAGACACACAACACAGCCTGGTCTAGTGGAAGGTGTCCCTGCCCAAGGCAGGGAGGTTGGAAATAGAAGATCTTTAAGACCCTTTCCAACCCAAACCATTCTATGATTCCTAGTGATCAATGGCAGGCTTCAAATCAAGAAATTACAGGTAAAATATCCTCTGATAACTTGAAAGTAATCAAATTTGAGTAAACCAGAGTAAGATGAAGCAGGGGATTTTTTTTCCTTTCTTATTTTGAAATTGCACTCACTTGTGCCTGATTTGACCAACAATTTTCATTTACACCTGCAGTTACATGATTTACTAATTGCATTAGTGAAAGGATTAATATGGGCATGCAAGTGCATGGGTTTTGACAGGGATATCCTTTTGAACACACTTTTGTTGTTTGAAACAGGGATAACAGACCTACTGTCTAATGCCAGCAAAAGGCCTTAAGAATTCAGAACAGGGGAGTGAAATGGAGCTCCTGGCTGATTCCTGACAAAAAAAACCATCCTGATGTCTCAAGGCTGAAGTCCTCTTGAGTCCCAAAGAACGTACCCTTGATAGGAAACTGTTAGACCAGCAACTGGTGAGGTATCACAGACAGTCCAATAGGCAGCAAAGTAGAGAAGGTATTCCAGTAAAGATACCCAAAATGCTATGTTCGCAGCCTGATAGATATTTATCTTGAATTTCTTCATGAACAAGCCGCCAGAAAAATACCCAACGCATAGAACTGGCAAGTTGTAAACACCTATTTGAACAAGTGAAACTTCCATGTTAAAACAAAGGAGACCATCAGAGCTACTCTACTACAAGGCAGGTAGAGAAAAGTGGCTACTACAGCTGCTGCAAGGGGAGGTTGTGTTTGGCAGAGGCTCAGAGAGTGGCTGTGAGTGAGTAATTTAACTACAATCAGAAATGGGTCTCTGCTAATTTCCTTTCACAGCCAAGACCTCTGCCAAAGTCAACAGCAGGTAAGARCTGCTTGGGGAGTGAGCTAACAGGGTAGGACTAAAAGTACTAATTGGGAAATCACAGTCTAGAGTTGCTCTCTAGGTCCAAAAAAAAAAAAGGAAAAAATTACGTGGTTTCAATCCAGCCTCTCCATCTGACTGAGAAAAATCAACAGAAAGATAAGCACATCTTAACTAAGACACATCTTAATGCACTCTGAGCATGACAGAAAAAAGGAACAGACTTTCAGTCTTGAGATGAGACTACTGAATGTGCTCTCACATTTCTTTGCTGATTGGCACTTTAAAAAAGCAAATTCTGACTGAAAGACATGTTGGAAGTGGTTTTACACGAACATCACGTGGCTGAATTTTCTGAACCAATTCAAAAGATGGGAATTAGATTATAAAATTCTCGCACAAAAATTATATGTTTAGCAGAAAATGCATTGACATTTAGAAATGCTTTGTAGTGTGATATCCCTCACCTGTAGAAGCATTTAACCTCAGTATGTACATGTAAATACACATGAACATATGTACATATGTAAGGATATAGATAATTTGAATAGAGACATCACTAACAGATAGAACAGAGCAAAGCAAAAATGCAAACATACCAATTAAAAAGATGGCATCTGATGCAGATTTYCCAAACTGCTGTTCCAGATATTTGGGCATGAAGGATATCATGCCATCAAAGGCACTGAACTGCAACACAGTTATGCAGATAAATARCATGTACACGGGGTTGTGAAACAGAGCCTTGAGGAAGGGGATGAAATCTGGAATGAAATAATGCTGTGAGTTAGTGGGGTGTTTTATGGAAAGGATGACCCATTGCTCAGCATGGCTGTGGGAGAGAGAGGGGGACAGAAATGGTCCTGAACTGGATCAGGCTAAATCCTGTGCTTTGCTTAGCCCAGGGTACTCTAACATGTCCCCTCTACCCAAAAATACTCCCACACCACACACACACCAGTGCAGCTGTTGCTTATTTATTTATAACATATAAATATTATTTATTTATATATGATAAATAAATATTATTTCTAGATAATAAATAAATAATATAAATATATATTATTTATTTAAAAAAAAAAAATCACAGCAGCAGCTACTGCCACATCTCGCCTCCCTTTTCTCTCATCTCATGTCCCCAGAGCATTCATCAAAACCCCTGTCCTGCCCCTGGCATACAAAGGGGTGAAAAAGCTGTGACAAGCTGCCCCCAGRGACATGAACACTGATTTTGGGTTCGGTGCTGGGGCAGAAGAGGCCTGAAAGAGAGCTGTGACCACAGTTATTCCCACCATCCTCTCGAAATCCCTATCAGCCAGCTTTCAGCCAAGTAAGCATCTGAGAAACCAATTTACACAGGTCTTTTCTCTGCGTAAAYGCCCATTAAGTCAGGATTTGAACCATAAAAAAAGAGCCCCACAATTCCCCTTTGTCTAATGTTCTCTGCTAATCAATGTGCTGAGCTATTGTCAAGRAACTCTGCAGATAAATATAAGCATCTACAAAACAATGACTGGGCCTCACTGGAAGTGGGCACCAGTTAGGGTGGGTGTATACCTTTCAGAGTATTTATTAGAAGATCTGTATGCAAATCTTTAAAAAAATCAAATATTAGAAATACTATAAATAGGCTGCATTATTTACAGATGCAGTRACATTTTTAATCAGAGCTTCTTAAGGAAATTTTATTGCAATAAATTAATTTCATTTTAGGTTATTTTTAACTATAAAAACATCAAGTTTCAACTTGAAATCCCTGGTGATTAAGAAGTTGTCTGAATATGTCCTGGTCAATAGTGGTTGAACAGGGTGACATCCAGAAGTCCCTTGCAACCACAGCTATCCTGTGGAATGAGAAGGTTCTACATGCAGGATATTCAGGGACAATGAACATTCACATCAGCACAGGGAGGGGATGACCATGAAAACATGAGCTCTGAAGGGACCCTGGAGCACTAAGCACTGGGAGCCTTTCCTCACTAGAACAGTGTTTTATTCATGGATTCATAATGACAGCAGAAAGTGTTCACAGAGTTCACACCTTAGGACTAATGCAAGAAGGAAATAAAATGCAAAGCAACTTGCCTTTAGCAATTTCATACATGGTCTGCTTAGCTTCGTTTTTATCGTTTTCTTGCAATGGTGCTGCACTTTTTTCACTTGTCTCCTCAGGCTCATTGGTTTCRCCTTCCTTCACGAGTGACTTGGGCAAAAACCAGAATGGTATTCCCACGAGGAGGTTCAGCAGTGCACAAATCAGAATGCCCAGCCACCATGCTCCAACCCAGCGGGCATCAGTGGCTGTGATGGTTATCTCATCTACAACAGAACAMAAAAGCACACAGCTTGCATCACTTCAGAAACATTCTTTGCTGTCATTTTGTGCTTTCCAAGTCACCTCTGACATGAAAGCACTTTAATGATCCTTAAAATGAGGCTCATGAAGGAGAATATTCTCCAATCTTCTTTTCTAATGTTGCTATTTTTCTGGCAAAATTCTGGCTTTTATTAAATTAGTTCTAGTCCTTTCCTCTTCCTTTGATTTTCCATCAAATAATTTATAAGCAGATTGATTTGTGTAYATATTAATTGAATATTATACACAGATCTTCCATTCTAAAAGAAACACCAAAAAAACTCAGGTGTAGGTACACCTGTAATCCTACAGGTAGGATTAACACATATTGGCAAGGAAACATCTTCTAGTTCTGAAAAATGCACCAACTATAGACTTCAAAGGAGGGCTTTAGATGTTCACCCATTACCTGCACCTACTGATCCAATGTCRACAAACAGCTCTGCACAGAATGAAGCCAGCAATAAACCAAGGAAGGGGCCAATTACAGTTGCTGTATGCAGACATGCTAGAGCAGGGAAAAGAGAAAACATCATAAATTAGAACCCAGAGGTAAATATCATCTTGGAATTGTTACAYATGGTTAGGACAGCTCTACTGGAAAAGCATTTGCACCTAAAAATGGCCTCATTCCAACAAGGTTGTCTCTGGATAAATTACAAATTCTACAATATTGTTGYTTTGATAAGGCAATAATTACTGTTWTCTRTCTTCTTTGATTAGACTGAAGGGCATCATGATAATCCTTTCTTTTGCCTTTATTTGTGTGTGTGTGGAGGAGGGGAGTTATCAGAACAGGGCAGATTTACCCAGGTAGAAAGGTGAATTCTCTGCTTTGGCAAAATCCTCCAAATAGGAAATGCCCAAAGGCATGATGGGGGTTTCCCCCATTCCTCTCACGATGTTTCCAACCATCACAAATATCCACAGCAAGGACCCAGGCTCCTTTTCACATTCTGTGGGAAAAAAACCAAAAAGCCAGAATGAATGTTTTAGTCCCAAGTGTTACTGAAAATTTTGAGACAAAGAGCTGAGCAACAGCTTAAGCTTTGGTGGGTAGGTCTGTCCTGTTAAAAAAATAAAAGGAATAACTGGTCACAACACTTCTTTTACTTCCTTTCTCTCCTTGAACTGGGATTTCTTCATCCCATAGTCTGCTTCAGATTCCACTGCTCTCTCCCACTTKGTYGTRCTGAGAYTTCTCRGTGCAAATTCATTAMYAAATRAAACCCAGCTTTGTTAGGCACAGCTGCTGCCTTTCTGAGCATTACTGACCACAGATGGAACCCAGATCTCCTGTTTCAATGTCAGATTAATCAATTAATCCCATCCTCAGCATGAGAATTTTGGCATGTCCATTAAATGGGTTCCTCTGAGCCCTTTGACGTCACAGTCAAAATGCACATTGCTCATGCACATCCATGTTTTGGTCTCACAGATGAGTTCTAGCCTAGTTTAAACTATTTTCTCTAAAGGGAACTGAGATCTATATTCTAGCTCTAGCTCTATATTTTAGTTCTAGCTCTATATTTTAGTTCTAGCTCTATTTCATTCTTTTATTTCCCACGTGGTACTACAAAAAAACACCCTTTTGTCTCTTACCCATTGCTGAAATATGCCTCCCACCTCCTCCTGGTATCAAAGGATTTCAAATCAAAAAGAGGAACATTTGTGAGAACAAATTTGTGAGAAGCTGGTGCTATGCTATCCCAAAGTGGACTGCCAGGGATGTTAGCTGAACTGCCTGGATCATGTGAAAACTGCACGAAAGAAATGTTTTAGCTCTGGAGTCACAGCCCAAAGAAACACAAAGGCCAGGGAATTTAGTGAGGTCCAGGCTTTCAAAAAGTACTGATCAAAAGCAGAACCCTGCAGTGATTGCCAATAAAAATAAAAACCTATTTACACTATAGACACAGAAAAAAATACTCAGACACAGGAAAATCATACCTGTTGGTGRTTCCTCTGTAGGTAAAGAGGACAGGTTTTGGTTGACAAGGCATAGGGGCATCACTGAAACATTTTCCCGTTGGGAAATGCTGCTCTCAATACGATACCTGKTGGAATCAAAGGAAAGCAGCTACAGGTCAGGAAGATATTCATGAGAACCATCTCATTTATCTGCACTGGAGTAATGGAGCCATCAGAAGAGTGTGTGGCTGTGTAGGAAGAAGGGAACCCATGTCAAAAGTTAACTGAACTGAGGCTGCCAGAGCCATTTCACACTGGACACAACAAGATTGAAGACTCAAAAAATACCTGATTAAAACCTACACAAGCTTATATTATTATTATTTTTCTAAGCCAAGCAAAAGATAATTTAAAAAGAGTTGAAGAATCACTATGGTCAGTACAGGCCTTGGCAACACAGGGGCCAGGTATGGTTCTGTCATCCAGGCTCCAGGCCAAGAGATCTTTGAAAATCACCCTCTATTGCCCATCCAAGCAGATAAGARCAAGTAAAGTGACAGCATCACAGCCCACTGCTGCTTGGCAGAGCAAAAGGATGCAGGCAAAGGCAGGGGAAGGTGCCCAGCAGAGGGGTGAGTCTCCTCAGGAGGTGAGGACTGACTTTTGRAGCCATCTCAGGAGCAAAACCAAAGCAGCTGCTCTGCAGTGACYATACTGAATCCATGCTCAGCAGTGTCTGTCCCCATTAGCAGCACACTCAGTGTGGAGAATGAATGGGTTAATGCGAGCAAGGAGCACTGCTGTGAGTTAAACACTCACCTTCCAAACAGGAAATGAGGAAGTGATATCAAAAGGCATCCAAACGACAGAATTGTGCAGCCCAAAGCAATTATCCTGGGTCTGTGAAGCTTTGCTCCAAAGTAACTCACAAATGCTATCAGCAGCAAGTTACCTGCAAAGAGAACCTGGTTCACAATTTACAAACCAAGGCATCTCTGAAACTGCAACACAAATTTTGAGTGTATCTTGTAAGATACACTCAACTTCTGTTTCTTTTCTGGTCCTGTGAAAAGTGTCACTAGACAGGGAACTGCCYACATGGTGCAGTAATTCCCTGCTGTGGATGATCTTTTTTTGGAAGTTACATCACATGAAAGGAACATGAGAATAAAAGGCAGAATGGGAAATGATCCCAGTGAGAGAGATTTTTGAGTGCACCTTTTTAGAGAAGAAATTTCTCACTAGTTTGCATAGAGATCAGGCCCAGGGACTGCAGAATAATAGCTGGTTTAGGAAGTTATTCCCTTAGGATACTTTATTTTGTAATGTGTARGGAAATACAGAAGTGTCTATCATAATGGTTTTGCTGTGAAAATAATAAACACAAGTGGAAAATTATACCAAAATATATAATAATTTATTGTTAATTTCAGTAATTTTTAAAGAATAAAAAGTGCAAGTTTTTATACCTAGTACAAAAATGCACTAAAAATCTTCCTTTTCCTCTCCTTCACTTCCACTTAGAATCAGTTGATTTTCTCCATTTATTGCTATGCAACTAAGAAAAGAATCAAACCTCATGTTATGAATCAGGCCCTATAAAAATAGCAATTTAGTAATTGCACACCTACTAATTTTGAGATCTTTTTTGTCAGAAGAACAAAATCATGTCTCTGAGTGACGAGCGTCATGCTCTGAAAGAAAACAAAGCCTTTTTTATGTATGATTTCTAAACAGGCTGTACTGAACCCCTGGCTTGGATTACACTTCAAGATGTGCATTTAAATTTATCATTGGGCAACAAAACTCACTGACAGGCAAGGTAAGAGGCACTAAAACTAGAACTGGAAACTTTCTTTGCTGGTACAGCTGTACAGGTAAAAAACAGTAAAATATTAATGAGTTTAGGTAAGGATTCACAGTCCACTCCAASCAAGTTTAATTAAAGCAATGGCAAAATGACCTAAATATGACCTTAAATTCAAACAAAGTTTACTTAGTTGTTTTTTTGTTTTCTTCAGAAAGATTCAAGACACATCTCATAAACTAGTTCTAGTCTCTTAGTTGCTCTGCCATGCCTTATGATAGTGCATAAATTAGCTAAACCAGTTTTTAACCCAAATTTGCCCATTCAAGTGGTCCTAAATAATTTCCAAGACAAGAAATGGTCACAAACCAGCTCCAAAGAATGACAGAATTGGCCACTCTTGTCACATACAGTAACTGAGTGTAAATGAGAGTCACCAATGCATGCTCAGACCACACAGTGCATTTTCAAAGGATCAGGAATATTAAAATGAGAGATTACCAATTTCAAAGCTTCCATTAATGATGCCCACCAAAGAAGCTGGGATGTTGAACTGTTTCTCTATCTGTGTGTACATGCTGTTCATGTAAGCACCAGACATGGTTTTCCCAAGGAATGCAAGTGACAGTGCCAGCAGAAATACCTAGGAAGGGAAGGGAAGAATGCATAAACAATTCAAAATTACATATTTATGAATATTCCGTGGTTATTTCCTCCAGTGAAGGTGTGCTTCTAGTCAAAAAAAGTGAGGAGTTCTGTTCCACTGTGTGTAAATTCCATCATCTGTTCTTTTCAGTTATGGCTCCACWAAAMAAACAAAAAAAAAAAAAAACCCAACAAAAAACCAAACAAAGCAAACAAACAAAAACAAAAAAACAAAAAACACCTAATAACTTTGTTCTCCATCTTCTCTAACTGACCAGGACTGGATTCAGAAACCCTAAATCCCCTTTCCCCAGCCAAGGCAGCCGTGTGCCTGCTGCAAGGTTGCCACCTGCAGGACCTTCCCACCCTCTGTTCGTCTGCATGACAAACTGCCTTTAGAACTGAGGTCGTTTCCTTTGGCTGAATTACTCAATCCGGGATCTGCTCTCCCATCTCAGCAGAGGTCATGAGGCCAAAACAAGTAATTTCAACCAAAAGGAGCAAATAGCATGTCCTTTTTACAAGAGAATATTCAAATCCTTTCAACATCAGGCTTCTTTATAGACAGCATTTATAAAATGAATTCAATTTTGGTTTTAAGTACATTTGCTGCTGCAAAAGCTACAAAGCAAAAGAAATGYATTTGGGTTTTTATTCACTATTTTTAATAAGCTGTTTTAAGGATTTTCTAGCATTTCTTGACAACTGGAATTACTATTCAAGATGAACAGTTTTTACTGCCACATCCCAGTCAGTGAGGCTCATTCCACAGCTCTAAGAAGGAAGAAATGTGTTAGACTGGGGGGATTACACAAAGTCACTGGTGGAGCCTCAAAGCAGCAATCAATCAATCTGTACCTCCAACTCATCACAGAGTGCAAAGTTCAGGGAGAGCAAAAACCAGCACAGTTGTTTACAAACTTTTTTGACCTTGCTTAGGGCATTCAAGGTAAAAAAGAGCAGCTTGTCCMTTCATTTAGGCTAGGCTGTAACTTCGACCAAAATACCCTAAATTCAAGTAATTACAGTTGTGTATTCCTACAAAATAGCTGGAATATTGCTGTACCTTCAGCTTGGAAATGCAGCAGAATTTGTCCTCTGCACGTGGCTTCTCAGGCTCCTTCATGCTGCCTTTTTTAGTTGATGCTGGTGTCTGTTTCTGAGTCTGTCAGCCATCCCATCACAGCGTTGAAAATATGAGAGAAAACAACAAAAGTTTTTGTCCCATGTTGGCAAAAATACTACATTCAAAAGAGATTTGATATTTTGGCATTCTCCTTCAGTAATTGCAAAGTGGGTTGCAATAAAGCCTACAAGCCAACRGATTTTATTCTAAATGAAGTCACTTGATTATAGAATAGAGAGATTAATCTGTGGGCATTAAAATTAGAGGAAAACAAAATAAAACCAAAACCACCAGACCAACTCAAGTTCTAAATGGACACAAAACAGACTCCATTCTCCTYCCCCTCCCAAGATTTTCAAAAATAYTCCTTTTTATTCGTYTGCCTACTTTTACTTCTCTCCATCTCAGCTTGATGATTCGAGTGTCTCATAGGCAAAGCTGCCTGCTTTCCTAACATTTTACACATCTTCCAAAAACATGTTCAAAGAAGCAGCAGTACATTCCAGGGACTTGGATATCCTTACCTGTAAGAGCCCTGACACATCTGAGGGTTTGCACAATGAATCCAACAGGTCCCACTCTAAGGACTCCTACAGAGACCCCATTAAATGAAGTCATGCAAAGCAGTTCCCAGATGGAGCAAGCTGAAGAAAACCAGGGCAAGTCAGAGCCCTACCTGACAGGCAGGATGGATACAGGGTAATTTCCTCTTTTTTTTTTTGTCTTGGATACACTTTCCTGCAGCACCTGCTCTGCTCTGTGTTTTCCCTCATGGATCCAGGGCTGGGGAGGAAGCTGGACCAGCCCCACCAATGGGACCCGACTGCGTTTCAAATTCTTCAGCTCGGCACCCTCCTGGTCAATCTCTTCAAACATTCATTTCTACAACAATGCTAATCCTCTCAAACGTGTTTCCTAACTTGATTCCCAGSAAATTCACAGGCATTAACTCCTTCTATAACTACCTTCTCACTTTTTAAAARCATAATGCATTACAACAGCATTCCTGGAGATTTAACTTCACAATTAATTGTGGGTGGTCAGCACTCAGACAATTAGCCATGATAAATACTGAGTTTTCACTTCTGCTTTGCTCACAGGTACTCCCACAMACTGTGTTCAACCACAGGACTAAACTGTGCTTGTGCAGCTTTGGGGTTTTTTTGCAATTTGAAATAAAATTTATATCCCAGGGAAATGTTTCTGCCTTATCTAAATACTGCTTTTGTCTGAAGCCCACCAGCAATACCAAAATACAACAGCAGTGCCCTGTATCTGTCCTCTCCTAGGAGCTGGAAAAGGGGTTCCTAGTAGACAGAATTATTTCCAGCTCTGTTTCTGACAYTACTTCCCCCAGCTTTGTAATGTTTTGTGGTCACACTTAATCAAATGTTGCTGAAGCCACCACAGACTAACAGCCCAAATTATCAGAAAGACACAGGTGTCTTGGGGGACTGACAGTGGGTCTGTGTGCTAAATCACTGAGTTAGCAGAGGAAAAGGTTTGTGTATATTTGTGAAAGGCAGGAGGACAAGGTTGTCAGCATGGGAACTGATAAAACAGAAACAATTAAAAAGTTATTTGCAGCTTTGCACTTTCTAGGATTGAATACGTGCTTTTAGATATTTTTTATGGATGCCAAATAGATTGACATGAATTGCTTTGTACTAATGAACACTGCCAGCTGTTCTAATTAACCAATAATTTAAATGCATGCTTTGTTTAGAAGTCTTTTCTGCACACACTTTCTTTAAAAATTAATAAAAAGGRAACACRCAGCAMATAAATKAGAAGCTTTTGATRTGTTGYATARTGKGYTGTGTCCATCTCYACAAYGACACAGGTGCMWAACTYACTCAGCTCAGGTGCAYTCASACCACACTTTAAGTCCAGGTTAGAATTCAAATTACCATTCCTGTGCTTAAAGATGAACCAAGTGTGCTCCCAGTCCCTTCTCCCCCCCACCTGCTCTCCATTGTACATTCTTCTTGCATACCTTGTTCACACTCTTTGGTCCTTCAGACTCACCTGCAAACCCCTTTGGCTCATTAAACAGGCCAAAATATAGCTACATTAAAATACAGTCATATTAAAATAGTTATATTTKAAAAGTTTGCCCTCTTGCTGACCTACCAGTCATGGAAACTCCTGCACAAGCCTGCAAGGTTTGCTAAAATTTCAGGGAAGAGGGCAGTAAAATTCCTCCYTGCACTTCTGCACTGAGTTGGTGACAGATCTATGATGGCAGGCCAGGAAGTTGGCAGTGACACCCCAACTGCCCCTTCCTGTCATCTGCACTCTCTAAATCTCCATTTTTTCTCCAGAAAAGCCAGACCAAGTGCTCAGCAGACACCCAGCTCTGCAGAGTGCACAAGGATTTGTTCAAAGCAGCACACACAGCATCCCAGGTAACCTGGGCTGAACCAGGCTGGCTCAAACCCAAAGCAGAGCCTTCCTGTGTGGACCAAAGCAGGTGAGCACTGAGACATCACTTTGGGCMCATTTGTCCCACACAGACCCAGCAATACATTTTATGGCTGTAAATCACATTTCACTCCAGCTAACTAATAAAAAAGGAAAACAAGCACCCAAATATCTGGGTTTAAAGTTGATGATGCAAGGTTTTGCAAGTTGCCTTGCCTAAATYCCAAGAGGACATGCTACTTCCAATGTAAAAGTCATCTTCCATTTAGCTCAGCTTATAGATAAACTGCCACATCTTTATTTTGGTTAAAAATCACAAAACATAATGACTCAGAAAGCAGTCATGGTGTCAGAATTTTTAACTAACTTATTTTTCTGGTTGCAAAAAGCTTTTTGAAATCTTTTTTTACTAGGTAGAGTTCAAACTTACTCAAATGCAMTTACACTAATGTTAGACTGAGACAAGGGAAAATATTCTCGTGGCAAAACAATTCGATACTTACAGTTTTGAAAAGGTTTCTGCAAGAAATCACTGATATGGCACGCTTGAACTTTGACTTTGCATCTAAAATGTTGAAAATTAACCAGGKATGGGGCCAAACTTGTGTTTTTGCCAAATTTTAGAGTGCTCAGATATAGACTGAGTTCTTAGAAGGAAAATTGAGCCCATCTCTTTCTCCTCCCTGCAAAAATAAAGGCTTAGGGTTACATCTGGGTCAGATCTCTGAAGAGCTGACACTCCTGTCCACTGAAGACATCCAGAGAGCACCCACAAGCAAGAAAGGAACTTTAGGAGTTCTGGTAAGTGTGTAAATTTACAGGCTGGGTGGAGCTCTGGGAAAAGGTGACAGGGTCAGTAGGGAAGAGGGGAATGAGACACAAGAGCAATAAAAAGACTTTTCCAGAGAGCATTCAGACCCACACCGTATAGATAATACTGCAGAGGTGCAAAACATCATTCCTGTCTGGTTTCATAACTAGTTATTTGTTTAAACCAGTTAAGAAAGCAGTTTAGCACATTGATTTGCACTTGTGTGGATTTGGGGGCTTTGCTTTTGTCTTGGCARAGCACATTCATTCCTTCTAGCCTTGCAGCAAAATTTATGAAGGCATAAAATTCTTTATTCTCCACAGAATTTGCTGCAAGTCTGGAAGACATTCTGTTGTGCAAACTTCTGGTTTTAAATGTTAGAAAACATAAGTGTTCCAATAGTCAAAACAGCTTTGCAGAATGCTAATTATAAACTTTTGGGCAGTACTTCCCAGTTAAAGCACCAAGGGATTTGTTGTGTGATCAGGTCATCAGCTTCCCACTAACGAGGCAAATTGTCTCAGGAACATACTTAGAGAAAAGTTAAAGGAACAAATGCACTGCAGGTTGACTGGCAGCTTGAAGCTTCAAAGTCTCTCTGGAGCCTTTTCCTCTGAAAAATGACATTACTATGATTCATCAATCAGTGGTTTATGTAACCTGATAGCATTTCACTTTCACTATCCATCAAGTCCACAAGGATTTTGGTATGTGATAAGATGCTTTGTGAGCAGAGATAGCATCAGGCTGGATGGTTAAAAGGTGATAGTCCTGGCTTTTCTAGGAACACTTAGCTCAGTCCTGAAAGGTGTGAAAGATGTGAGTGGAGGATCCAGGATCTTTTGGCAATCACTTGTGAGCACAGCTTTCTACCTACAAACATCTCATTTGTAAAACATGGGAAATTTTCATAGGATCCCCTGAAACAGATAGTCCTTCTCAGAAAGGTTAAAGTGGCATGAAATACACATCATCTTTTAGCAGAGAAAATTAAAGTTCTGACTTCAAATAACAGTGTAGCTCCAAAGAGTTTCTAACAAAAAATACCTCACCTCTACAGTGATTCTTTCAACCTCTACTATGGTTCTTTCAACAGTGGCTTTTTTAACTCCTTGAAAATTGTTATGAGTATTATAAAACGCAGCAGGATGATAAATTACTTAAAACACCATGAAGATTAAGCCTGCTTATGGCAATCTCCAAAAAAACAGTTTAAGAGTGTGTTAACCCCTCATTTACATGAAGTGGCATGAAATGTTCTGCTGACATGAAATTACACATGACATTGCCAACACTGCCCATTTTTAAACACAATACCACTAAGCATGAACACAATCCCAATAAGCAAGGGGGAATGTGACAGCTCTCTAAAATGAAACCAAGAGCCATTTGCAGCCCATGGGAACTCTGTGAGAACTAACCAAATCAAGCCTACAGCCACTGGGATCATGRTCACTAGCCAGAAATGTGGAAATGGGTAGGAATCCTGCAAATAAAGAAAAATAATCACAATAAAATACTACCAATGCAGACAGAAAACACTCCAAAATCAAAACCAGAACTCAAGATACCCATTCTAAATATAAATAAATAGGTATTCAACACCTATGGATTTTAAAGATACTTTTCCTGAAGTCTGTGCCTCTCTGCTGCTCTGCACAAGGCTCTTTTCTGAATCAAATGCTTTCACAAGGTGACTTTCCAACTTTTTCCCATTGGAACTTTATCATTCATTGGTACACTATGTGTTAGTATGAAATTATTTCAATATGTTAGTGACTGAAGAGTTCCAGAGCCTCATTTTCCCCCCTCACAAAAATGCTGTGCTTTCTATTTTCCACTGGCTCAATAAATATTTATTGCAAAAAAAAACCCACCTTTTTTTCACTAGCCATGTCACTTGTAGCTCCTAAATTCTTTGTGAGAGCTCACATTCAACTGACTTTTTCACACCATTCCTGAATTCTATTATCAAGGATGAACTCAGCCAAAAGTGGATTTGCTGCTAAATGGAAGAGCAACATTTGGTGTAAAAGCCACTACCAAAACAGACCAAACCCCCACTAAATGCTGCCAGATGCATATGCTGAACTTCCAATGATTTTTTTAATGACTTCTTACAGTAGAAAGAAAGTTTCATGTACTTATTCATGTTCCTTGTGCTTCTCAAAGTCTTTCCTCATCCCCAAGCAGAAKGAAAAGGTCAGCTCTTGCACTCACACACAAAATGATTCAAGCATGCTGTAAACCCAGCCCTGCTGCACTYCTTTTTGAAGAAGGGCTATTTTATTTTGCAGCTCTGTGTGATGATGWGATGCCATAAATAAAAGTTAATTAAGGTTTCATGGTATTACCAACGTAAATTCTCCTACGTCAGCTCGTAGACTGCATCTACCCTGAGTGAAACATCATTACGAACACRAGTGACTCTCAGTGCAGCACAAGTCTCCTTTTTAAACAGCAGGGAAAATGCCACTATTAATAGCAGAGCTGTCAAGACAGCATCATCTAAAAGACTCAGAGTGTTTCAAGACAAAGCCAGATTGTCATTATCTTGCAGCAGTTCGCAGAGAAGAAAAAAAAAAATCTGATTTTTTTAAAAGTGGGATAGCTTAAAAAAAAAAAAACTTAGTTAAAACTTATGCACTGCATCAGGTAAGAAGGGCTGACATGAATCTGTGTAGAATTCTTTTGAAAGCCAGCAGTTTCTCTAAGAGGTGATTTGCTGATTTMATTTGATTTGTATTTATTTACCCGTGATTCACCTGCAGTGGAATGAGTCTGGGGAGCACGGAGGGTGGCTCCTGGTCTCACTGCACCTTCCACAGATGYCTGTGCTCTTTATTAAAGGTGCTGGGGTGGGGAAGAAGGGGTGGAGAGTTCTCACAGCTACAAAATCAGAAACAGCTCTTCTACACATGCCTAATTCCTCTCTTTGTTCCCCTAGCAGGAGCGTTCAGGGAGACTTCATTCTGTCATTCAACAGCTTAGGGGTGGCCTCATGGAGGCCTTCCAGTACCTGAAGGGAGCCTACAAGAAAGATGGAGACAGACTATTTYCACAAGTAYGGAGTGACAGGACATGGGGGAATGGCTTCAAACTGRCAGAGAGTAAGTTTAGGTGGGATATGAGGAAGAAATTCTTCCCTGTGAGGGTGGTGAGGGCACAGGGTGCCCAGAGAAGCTGTGGCTGCCCCATCCCTGGAAGTGTCCAAGGCCAGGTTGGATGGRGCTSTGAGCAMCCTGGKRTAGTGGAAGGTGTCCCTGCCCAKGGCAGGGGGWTGRAACTGGATGAATTTTAAGGTCCCTTCCAACCCAGGCCATTCYATGATTCTATAAYTCAATAYAGTCRCCCTGCCCTTCCTTTTAGCARGGCTTTTTGTTCTGCTTTGAGGTACACATTAATGCAGCACATATTAGAGAACTCCCTGTTCCATTGTAGTAGTGGCAGGTATACATTCCAGCCTTGTCTTTGAAACCTGAATACCTTTTTATATATTAATTGCTATTATATTTATATTTTATATTTTTTATTTTATATTTTTCTATTTTTATATTTATATTAATATTTATATATTAATATGCTATAGAACATGACTGAAGAGAATTAGCATAGCAGGAAGCAATGGATGACTTCGTTTACCAGAAAGGAAGAGCAGCATTTCTATTCCATRTTCATATTTACCATTAGCACTGTTTAGAGCCCTTGAGAGTGATATTGGTAACCAAAAGGGAATCCTACTTTAGCTTTTAACTTCTGGAAACAGGTTGCCAGGARAGACAGGGGAAAAAGAAAATCAAAAAGTTGAACCTTGTTGGATGCAATGGAAACTCTATAAAACTGTAAGTAAGAAAGGCATTAGGAACTATAACTCACCAACCACTGGGCTCTTAGTTCTGACCTTTCTGATCAAAACATGGGGTTTATTTCTGCTGCTTGAGGGATTCCCAGCTATAGGCACTGATTCAGCACAAGCTGCTGAGCTCACTCTCAGAGCAGTCATTAGCAATAGTCCTTTCAGGCTACATCACTGTTCTGGCAGTGGCGTGAGCTGAGTAACAAAATACATCATAAAAGTTGCTTCAAAATCCTGTTGACTACCCAAGCTACTTCTTTTCATTTGCTCATGGATGGGCACTGTTTATTTCTGAATCATCTTTCTTTTTTTTTTTCCACTGGGGGAGAAATGATTAACTTTCCACCTCTTACCTCTCAGCTGCTTCTTACATATTTCTTCCTCAGGTTTAACATCAGCTTTGTGATCAACAGGAGCAGCTCTTTGTGGTTTTTATCAGCACTGAAATGGCCCACATGCAACAGGGGTGGCAGAGAAAGTYGTGCTAGCAAAAGCATATTTGATARAACACTATTTGAGCAAAGCAGTTACACACAGCTTAAGTGCTACCAGTAGAAAACTACAACTCCACACACCCCACAAAGTACAAACATTGTGGTTTGCACAACACAGCACCAAGCAAGAAACACTGGGAAGAGAGCATTAGAGCCAAAATTTTCAGACTTTGCCATCCAAATGTAAAAATTTAGGGAACAATCAAGTTTCCTAATCATAATTGTCTAGAGTGATTTTATGTTCCCTCTGATGTTCCACATAGTTTTTAGTTGCTGCTATAGTGTTCTGATAGCCATGTTCATGAATGTCAATCCTGGATGTTTTAGGAGATATAAAATGACAGCAGAAAACCCAATTTACTCTTCTAATTTCAGATTTGGTCATCCAGGGTAGTTGGACTTTCTCAGAGGYGCTGATCCTATCAATGAAACCTCCTTTTTATGYTTTACTTTTGGTTTGCAGCTTAATYTAAAAGGAATGCAAGGCTACTGAAATTGTTATAAACACAAAACAGTTGCACTAAGCATTGTGCTCAGCTCATGTGCCAGCCACAGGCTGTGACACATGCACCACTCTGTGATTACTGGCAATGTTTACCCTGATGAATGCYAATGATGCTGCTGTTCTGATTGCTGGTTTATTCAAAAAATTGGAGYAAGCTCATTGCAAGTTAATGACTAAACCTTTCCTTCTCCCATTCTGATACAACAGGCCAATTAATCCACGAGTTATTCACACACTTCTGGCTCCTGGTAACTGAGCAACAGCACAATKCACTGGAGACATCTGCCTCACACAGCTGTGCAGCAGCTGGGGAAGGGCCTGCACCAGGTGATGTGGCTCTGGCACTCCCAAATAGGAGAGGCACATCCATTACCAAGAGTCTTATTAACGTTATTAAGCAAATTTAGAACTCAGGTGTTGAAAAGCAGCCATTAAAAGTGGGCACCAGCTGCCCAGCAAGTGCCAAGAATAAGGCTAAGAAAAAGGTAAATGTGAGAAAGAGGGAGACAACCTTTAATCTCAGGCTCTGAGCACGTGAGAGAGCTGGAACACCCCCAAAGGGATTGATTTCATTTGCATTTAGACACCCACAGTGTAAACATCTGCACCTGAGCAAGTCACCCAGGCTGCTTTTGTAGGCAAAAAGGAGAAACAGGCACAGATCATCCGAGCTGTTCTAGACTTCTGCGTCAGAAACAGGCACTGGAGTGGTCTCTGTGTTCATCTCACACTCAGTGACACAAATCCCACTCCCCAGGATGTGAAAGCAACTTGGGACAAGGCTGGTTCCCTGCTCCTCTGCTGCCAGCACGTCCCAGAGCACTGTGCAGCTGCAGACACTGTGCAGGCAGTTTCCAGAGGGAACCAAGGAACTGGGAAAACATATCTTCTAGATTGTTTTTAAAACTCAGCCCTAACCCTCTTACAGGCACAATTCTTTAGACAAATCTTCGCATAAAGACTGAAACACCATCATAAATATCTGAAATTACCATGTAACTACTCAGAACAGAATTGATTACAGATTTCTTTAATGAGAACACTTGATTTTCTTTTTCCTTAGGCTGATAACAGTTGTCTAGCACAGGAATAAAGGGWTTTTTTCTAAGATCAAGGTTAAGGAACTTTGTCAGTGGTAAAARCAGTGTCCCAACCAGCACTGAATAGCACAAAGTGTTTACTGCCAGCATCTTGAAATTTGAGTTATGAATTGTTCTGCTGTCAAAGAGATGACACAATTTGATATTCCATTCCTGTTTGTGGAGGAAAACACCACTCCTGCTGAAGAGACCTTGCAACAGGAGCTGCAAAACCTTCATTTTGTTMACTTTACATGTGACTAATTGCTGGATAGACTTCTTGCTGACTCTGCCAAGATGCTGTGCAGCCCAGGAGGCTGGCAGTGCTCCTGGGACATCATGAGCCTACTTTCATTCCTACAATGCCCTCAAGAAGCAGTCTTTCTCCTCTCAAAGCATTAGTGGCTCCCCCCCAGTCTAGCTGCAATTAGAATTTGAGGTCAATATTGATTTGAAAATTGGTGTTTTGTTTTATTTCTCTCAGCCCATAGCTTGGTTCCAGTTTGATACAGAARCCACTCACTCAGATGCCTTAAAACAGAAGAGATTCTGAGTATTAAGATTGGTCTTTTAACATCCTAAACACAAACTGATCTATGCACTGCTTTTCAGGATTTGAAACAACACCTCTGAGCATAAACAGCACTGCTGAGTGTCAGTGGCACATGGATCTCTTTCCACCCAGGAAAAAGCACACAAAGGTATTTTCAAGTTCAATATCCAAGCAGTGAAGACTGGCTGATGTCAATCCCCAGCCAGAGTATCTGTATCATTGTTTTCCAGCACAATATTATCACTGTAAAATGAGTTTAATCATTTCAGAGGAGCAAAACTGCCACAGTGAAAGTTACACCAGAATGTTATTTCATCACAGTCAAATTCTACAGTGGAATTGTATTGAATTGGAGAGACAAACTTGTTTCAGATGTTGCACAGAACTTACTGTCAGGGTGAAGGTAAAGCACTGCACTTACTTCTCTTACACTGGGACTGTCCATCCAGAGAGGGAGTAACAGGAACCTGGTGAAAAGAAGTATATGACCATATTAAAAACAGAGAGAAAAATATCCAGCAGTAGCACCCCTTAAAAAAAAACAAAACAAAAAACAACCACAACACACAAAAAAAAAAAAACCCCAAAGCAGCATCCACAACAATCAACAGGACGTTTTGTCACTTCCTAGACTCTCATTTGCAGACTGTTGTAATCAAGTTAAGAAGCTACAACCCCAGCTGAATATTCCTTCTGTATTCACCTCAAGTAGCAGAGATGCCTGAAGGGAGCCAACAYTGGAACTTGAGCCATTGCAGTGACAATCTGGTACTACAGACTAAACCAACAAAGAAGGGGGTTTCCAGCTAAGGCAGTGGACTTGGCACTGGAGCAGTTCTGAACTGATTCCTGGGTTTGGAGGATAGAAAAGATACACAAGGTAACTTCTTATCACAGAGAACTTCTGTTCAGCTTTTGTGCCAGAACCCTGAACTTTATAAATAATTCAAAGACCTSTTTTCTAAAGGCAATGGGGTACCTCACAGAAACTGAGGAGACAGAGGAGGGTGGAAAAAAAAACTGATTTGCCTCATTTCCACTGAAATCAGAGGTAAATGGTTCAAATATGTATCCTTGGAAATCTACAATTAAGTGTTTCATTGACACTGGATTTATTCTATTAAAAGCTGTACATTTTCCCCTGATCCATACTCAATGCATACTAGAGAAATCAATTTGTGCAGGTAGTTTTATTCTGACATTTCCTGGCTTTTTTAATCCCAGTCTTTGCCCTCTGAAAAGTATTAATTGACTCAATTTCCACGCATGACAAATCCACCTGTGTTAGTAAAATACGAGATTTCACATTCCCAGTGACAGRATTTTCATTCACATTTAGACTTGACTGAAAAATGTACATGATTTCTGCCGTGCTACCCTGAATGAGAACTCTATCTGTCAATTTAAACGACTTTCAGTCTTTTCTTATTCGTCACGCAGCTTTTATCCCTTCAGACACCTTTCCTTTCTGATCTATATTCCACAGCAAACCTCCACAACTTTGACTTCCCCATCTTTTCCGGGATGTGTTTTCCTTGTATTTCAATTACCAGTGGCCTGGTGTTTCATCTGCTCTCCCTGGCTTCCTTTGYAACTTTTGTTACCTTATTTAGCCCTGGAAAACACCCACAGGGAATATTACCTCAGCAGCTTCTCAGAGCTGTAAAATCAAGGCTACATCTCTGATTGTGTGCAAGGCAGCACCTTCAGCAGGGCACTGTGCGTGCACCAGGTGAATATTYACTGATGTGCTAGTGCAGGAATGACCCCCCTGCCTCTGCTCCTCTCTGGGGCACCTGCTGTCTGTGGGGACTGGGATTAATGACAGGCTCCCTGTGCTGCCTGATGTCACAGCTGAGAAAGGTGTCAAGGATATATAAGAGCCGTATTCCTTGCCAGGAGGGAAGAGGGGGAAAGGATGCTCCAGAGCTAGATGCAAGCGTGGAATTGTTGCATGCACACTCCTTGCTGGCTTCTCCAGTTAGACCTGTGACCACTAAAAGGTAAATGATTTCCCTTTTTCTCTTACCTTGCCTGCAGTGCAACAGATGTGCTTTTTAAAAAGCACAATATCCCCTGCTGCTAATCAAGAGCATCTTTCAGGAAAAGACCAAGACAACTTTAAACTGCACTGGGGACCTGGATTTGAGACTGGGATRTGCCAGGAAAGGCAAACCAGAGATAAGGGATAGGATGGAAACTGCTGGATGGAGAATGAGCTTTTATTACTGAGGGCTATATTTCTGAGATTGAATTGTGTCACTAAACATGAGGGGATCATTTTTCTCACTCCAGCCTGTGAAAAAGACTGGCTGCTCTTGATTTAGGACAGAATGGGCATCAGTGGTAGGAYATGCTGAGGAGTATTTGGGTTAGCCTTCAGTTTTGGATCATTGTTCCTTTCAGAAAGTTTGGAAGGGAAGATGTGCCACCTGAAGCTGTCAGTTTTCTTCATTGCACTTTCTGTCACTCTGAGCTGTTTGGAAGCTACACCTATTGAGAGGTGAGTAACAAATAATCACATTTATTGCTTCTTAGGGAAAAAGGTGTTCAGATTTTTTTACATGACTTGCTTTTGCTTTCATGTCTCAAATMATATAAAAATGGAGTTATTCAAGCTCACTATTTTACTGTTGTTCAAAGATTGCTGTCTGTGGCTGATGATCTGTCTGATGGTACCTCCAAAAGACAAGGATGGATGCTGCCTGTAATGTCACAGAACACAGACTCAGGACTTAGTGAGGAAATGCCAGAACAACCAGCAGCAAAGACAAAAAGGTATCGATTTTCCTTGTTTCTTGCAGCCACATCAGATTGAATCATGRAGCAAACTTTGCTCCAGTGATATCCTGCTACTTGAAAGGCTTCACTTCTGTTTTCTCTCAAAAAAAAAAAAATATATTAAAATATCCTTCTACTAAATAGAGCTTTCTTATAAACATAAAGATCAGATTTTCTGTAACATAAAGATCAAAGCATTCAGGGTAGAAAGTGAAATCCAGGGACAAAATTGAAAATTATGTAATCACTTTACAATTATAACAYTTTCATAAATTACAAAGGCTGCAAATACTACATTACCTTGAGAAGAAAGGTGTATTTTGCAAGTGCCTTCCTTTTTACAAAATTGTCAGACTTCCAAGCCTGAGGGGAAATAAAAACAAAACACATACTTTTCTTAATAACACTGCTCTGCTAGAATGGAATTATTTTATAGTATAAATGCTTTCAGTAATTCAGCAGTCTTTTAATCACATAATTAACTATTAATTTAATCATGGAAAGAAGGGAAAGAAGAACACAGTTTTGATAGAATTTCACTTGTCTGAAATAGATTCTCATTTAAAAATTCATAAATGCAATTTCAGGCAGATTTTTAACGAATAGAAAACATTTCAAGATTTATTGGCAATTTGTACTAAAAGATAAGCAGCACTGAACTATGCTACTTTTCACAGAATCATCAAGGTTGAAAAAGACCTTCAAGTTCATCTAGTTTTGTCAGGCTTTTTGAGTGAATTTCTTCCAATGACAACTCTGTCATAGATGAATTCAGTAAATACATACATTTATATAGTTGCTTGTTCCTCTCTCTTTGAATATATATTTTAAATAATACGTTATATGACAATTTTTGTACCTTCCAAAGCATGTTTATAACAAAGTTCTCACATTTTTACAGCTATCACTTTAAAAAAAAATAATCCAAACCCCCTCCAAAATAACTGCAATACTCCAACACAAGGCATCCCCTTTATCAGTGTGGGGTGCCTTATCTGCTTTTCTGGGGCCTAGAACCACGTTTCACTGGTTAAATTGTCTCCTGGCATCACATACTCACTGAAAGGCTCTTGACCACAGAGCTAAAGGGGATGCTGGGTTCAGCCAGACACGAGATAAAACCCAGCAGCTCCCTGTTTTTGGGGTGTCAGGGCCTGGTTTTGTAGCTCTGTATGGAGAAGAGAATTCTGCCTCCACAAACAAAGCAGGATCTCTGTGAGAACCAGCTGCTATCTGAACCTCATATGTTAAGGACCTGATTAAAACCCAGAGAAATACCCATGAAAGTCAAAAAGAGGTTATATACAGCCCTCTCCAACAAGCTTCTYTTAATGCATTTAAATTATTTAAATTTAAGTGTATTTTAACACATTTAAAATATTAATTGCTTAAAAATTGCTTCCTATCTACTAATGAAGAACCAGTAAAAATACAGACATTCCTTTCACAGCTGCTATTCCACTAGGATTCTTAGATCAACACAAACAACTTTAAAAKGTTATATGGCATTTTAGGTGGTAGATTTAATAATCATTAAGCAAAGGAACATACTGGTAACTGCTCAGAGTTTGAAACTGGTATGTTGTTGCTCCCCACAGTAAATTTTAGCCACAAACTGGTGTCTAACTCATGCCATATCAGCATGAAGAAGTCCAAGAAAATAAGCAAWAACTCAGTAGGCAACCTCAGCAAGCATTTCTGTCTGAAGGAACAACACAATCAAACTTGAAAACCCAAGCTCTCTCAAGCTAATAATTTTATTGTGATTTTAAAAAAACCCTCATGCTACATAAGTTTTGCATGGAGTTCTATAAATGGTCTGTTGGTCCAGATCAGAAATTTTTTTTTAATGGATTCTTCCTTGGACACTCTTTAAAAAATCACTCAGCAAGATTCTCTCTCCCCACAGCAGAACTTTCAAGTTGCTGTTCCAAAAAAGACAGTTTTGGCAGTTTTTCAGATGAAACCTCAGTTAGGTCAGAGCGAAGTGGTAGAGAGACAGAGCTAAAGRCCATCCTAAGGGGTGCTGAAGTTGGCAGAAGCTGGCAAAGCCTCTCATGGTATGGGGTGCAGGTGGGAAAAAGAGTCTTAAGGGTTTTTTTTAAATCTACTTTTACCACTTGGTGTGGACTGGAATATTACCACTCACTCCAGCGAGAGCAGGATATGATTCTGTGGAAACAKGAGAACTAAATAAATGCTAGTGATCATCACTCTGTTAGTAATCCTCATGATATCAGCAAGAGCCCTAAATAGATTTAGAACTTCAGCTCGAAGTTAAACATTTAGTCACTGTTTTCACTTAGAGTCTTACCTATACTATCATTACAGGTTTTCTAGATGTCAYAAACTGCTGTGCAGGATATCAATAAAAAAGACATATGACTGTTCAGGTCTCTGCATTTGAATAACCCCCCCATCATTAGCACTGATAATAGCACCCAGCACAAGGAAAATTTCATTTTTTCCCAAGCACAAAGTAGGTGGTGGGAAGATTCTAACGTCTTAAAAGAACTCCCACACCAGCAGAGCTGAAATGACAGTGAGAAGTGGCACGATTGCTCATCCTTTGGCTTAACCTTGGCTCTCTCTCTGTCCCACCCTGGCAGGCACCAGCTGGAGAAGAGGAAGTGCATCACGGCCACGTGCGTGACGCAGCGCTTGGCCGATTTCCTGGTGCGCTCCAGCACCAGCCTGGGGGCCCTCTACCCCCCCACCAACGTGGGCTCCAACACCTATGGAAAGAGGGACACTGAGGGGCCCCAAAGCCAGGCAGGGCTGTAGGGCTTGTTGGGATGGCAGCTGGTGCCACCGGTTTTTAACGCGCGGGCGACCTCTGGGTGGTTTGTTCTTTGTACAGCCCTACCAGTGCCTTGTTTATCTGTGTGTGTGTGTGGGATTTGTGTTCATCACTCCACTATGCATGCACTGGGACATGCATAGGCTGTTCCCTCAACTCCACTGGGAACCCCAGAACTCTGCTTGTTGAATTCCTCTGTGAAAATCAATGGCGATAATAAAGGGACAAGTAATTGCAACAAGGGTTTTTTTAATCATTATTATTAAAAGGATGAAAAAGATAACCCATGATGTGTATGTCTTTGTAGTCACGGCTTGGTAAGAGAAAGAAATCACCATAATTAAACAACAAATGTCAGAATGGTAGCAAAAGTTATGTCCTGAATGAAAGCAAAACAGAAGAATCTTCTGGTTTTGAAACATCCACAGCATCTTGTTTTGTACAGCTGAAAGAACAACCAGATGAGAAAAGATGCTGCACTGAGCACCACAGTCATGCAATTATGCAATTAACTGACTGGTCTGGTTCCACTAGAACATACAACAAGCAAGGAAACGTGGTCTTGCAGCACAGACTTCTGTGCCCACTGGGCCACGGGGCTTTTAAGGATTTGCAGTCCTTATTTTAAGACGATATCAGTAAAATCTAAGCATAATTAATATAAGTGCTTTTAAATATGAATAAGATAAAGCTCTGATAACAATCTAGCAGAAACTCCAGTCCTTGGGTATTCCTTTCCTTGAATTAGAAGTAACAAAGGGAAGAGAAAAAAAAGAAAGGAGTAGTTCAAAAACCAAAATGCTTCACAGACACTCAGTAATTTTTTTCACTGGCATGCTTACATTGCTACCAAAATGCAGGGAAAATATTTCACAGATGGGAATCTAACRGCGTTGTTTTCTCCTATCTCAGCCCAGAATCAGTGTAGGCTTAAAAACCTTTAAATTCCTTTAAATTGTKAAGCAAATTTTCATAGAGGTGACATCCTGTATCACAGAAATGGCTATTTTGTCCACACTTTCTCCATGAAGGGTTCACTATCATCTGAAAAACGTTATTCTCCAATGAAAAACATTCAGCAGAGCCTTAATTCTGGASAAGCAAATGAAAGTTTAATAACTGCCTTCAGTTGGTTTGTTTGTGTTATAAAGTACACCTCAAAATAGAAACATTTCTGCTAAACTTAATGTTAAACAGCATATTCACTTCATTTCACAGAAAATACATGGGAATAAAAATTACTGCACAGGATTCCTACTGTAAAACTGTTACTAATTGCTCTCTTTATGTAGCAAAGTKTCAACCTTCATTATTGTTCTAATGGATATTAATTCTGAATTTTATTGAGAAAACCATTTCTATGGCATTAAACTTTTCTAATATTTCTGCCAGCTTGAAATGCTTTCCATTCCAGCCACCTTTGAGTTCTGCTGCACACACACCGTGGGATTAATCTGTTTTTCAGTCAGAATGTTTCTGTTTCAGAACACAAAYGAGAAAGTGAGAGGACAGCTTTGAAGTGTCACCGTGACATTGTTTGTACAGAGGAGGAACCAAGAGGGTTTTCCCTGTGATGCTGATCCCTAGGCTGATCCAGCCTGGAATATGAGCAGTGCTTTGTGCACCAGCTTTTGTTTTCTCCAGGTACCATTTGACAAACCCCAGCAAAGCCCAGGCTGCACAGGGCCAGTGGAACTGGGTACATTAAATTCTGCCTTATGCACCCTTGAGTCTGGTGGATTTGATAACCAGCATCTATTTCACACGGTCAAACTATTCCACAAACACTGAAAAATGTCACTCATATCCTGAATCAGTGAAACCACTGAGAGAAAGAAGAGGGGCACCATCTCAGCTGCCTTCAGCTCCTCTTTGTCTCACCAGCTGTCAGTGCTCTCCTGCTGGCTGGTGGAGGAAGACAGCTAAATTCCAATTCAGCCCAGCTCAGACATCTATTTTAGGAYGGGATTAATCACTCCTGATGTGCCTCTAGTTCTTCCTTGATGATAGAGAGTGTCTAGACAATTAGCTGAAAATGAGCACTTAACTTTAAGTTAACTAGAGGTAGGTGACAGCAATCTCATCTGCATTTGGGATGAACCCTTCAAACTAAAGTCAAAGAGAAAAAAATTGGTAGAAAAAGCCCACACCACCACCACCTCAGACTCCAGATCAACTTTTACTCTGAGCTACATCAGCTAATTCATCAGGCAGAGCATCCTGAGAAGCTCCCTTCAGTGAGATTTGTTTCCTCCCCTCTATTCCCTTGAAAACACAGCTCTGCTCTCCCTTCCTCCTGCTGTTGCTGCACTCAGGCCTCTCAAAGAAGGATCTAGCCAAAGCAAGCCTGGATGCAACACAATCCTGAGCCAACCAGCCAGGAAAAGAGTGGACTAAAAAGCAAAAAAGAAAAAAATATTAACCAATAAATAATGAGCATTTAAGCATTACTTCATCAGCTCTGCAAACAGCATGACCAGAATTTTCAGAATGTGTAAGAAAAAGATAAATGCCTCTGTGCAATTTTTTCAAATCCCAATATGTATTTCTCAGCTTCTTCAGGGGTGTAAATATTACTTGAGAATCCAGCCTTAAATAGCTTGGGTTCTTTTTCAGTTCATTCAGGTTCCCTACATCTTTCAGAGAATATGCAAGCAAAGAAAAAACATAGAAGAGGAAAATTAAGAATACAGACAATGTGATAAACGTGGCTATACTCCCTTAAAAAATACTAAACCTCTGCTTTTTAGTAWCTTCAATCAAGTTGTGTTTAAAAAYAAACAGAATAAGGAMATAATATTGAATTTCACCAAATGAGAAGGGAAAGAGGAAAAGTCAKCAAACAAGCAAAAGGATTGTTTGAAAAAATGATTGTAGGAACATGAAGAATGTTTTAAATGGAGTAGTGGGCCCTAGGGTCTAATATTTCTTAGGAACTATGACAGCTTCATAAAAGACAGGATTTATATTTTCTCATGATGAATAGGGTTGAGGAAAGAAATTTATTTCACCTGTAAAAGCTTAGGCTAAAACTAAGAAAACACACAATATTCATGAAACATAAAATGTGTTATACTGAATAGTAAATTTGGAATTAATAGTTTCGATTTCTATTAAACAAATTAGCTGATTTTCAAATAAACAAGTCTCTTGATAACAGTTTTAAACACCAGGCTGACAAAGTTTCCATTTACCTTCAATGGGATTAATTTTTTAAAAGTCTGGATTTTACTGAATGGCTTTCACTATTTGGAAGGCAATATATTGACACCCTGAATAAAATCCTTTATTCACTAATAATCACTTAATGCACTACTGAGTATCTCCAGCAGCTGCCATCTTCCTTCTCTAGATTTATGCTGGCTTTGAGCCAACAAGCTCATTTACAAATACAGTTTGACAGGTGTGGTAGATTTTTTGTTCAGAGTTACAAGGTTAAGTAATTTTATTGTCTAATTCATGATCACATGGAAAAGGGACAGCACTGCATTGCTTTTGCAGTGGTTAGGACTGGCCACATCTCCTTGCTCTACACAGAATAAGTCACAAGAAACAGAATCTTTCTATGGGATGTGACAACTTCTGTTCCAATCATCCTACTGTTATCTTTGTTTATCCACACTCTAAAAACAATCCCACACTGAAAAACAAAATATTTTTGTGGAGCTGTGTAAGGCTCCAGAACCAGACTCAAACTCAAACCTGAAATCCACCATTTGAATGAAGTTAGGAACAAAAATCTAGATGCTCTAGTTTTTCCTGAAAACTTTAGATAAATTGGCTTTCAGCTGCTATGAGAACTATTTATCCTTTATTAGATTCAGTTAAGAATAATGAGATTTATTTCTCTAACTAAAACCTAGCTTAAAATCAAAATGTTAACAAAAAGGTCTCAAGCTATGAGTCACACATGCCATGAACGCTAAAAGTCATGTCATCAAAAGCTCTCTAAAGAATGATAAAACAATAGTTAAAACTGCTGTTAATTGTGCAAGAAATTGTCTCCTTGAGTGCTAAAACATCTAGATAAAAAGAACGAATTCAAATGCATTTGAATCCTAACAATAGGGCTGACTTGAGTAACAATCATGCCATAAAGTCACTATTTCCTAGAAATGCTTTTAAAAATGCAAAATAGGTTTAATGATTCAAATTAAGAATCTTAGATCTGCCCCTACTATAATGCCTTTTTCCTCTCCACCTTAAAAAGCTCTTTTTGATCCTCTATTAGAGACAATGAAGCTGTTTCTTATAGGCTCTTTTACAATATCCTTAATGTAAATAGTTATAACACAGGTCAGGTGAGATCTGCTGCAGAACACCTGGTGACATTTATTATTTTGCTTTTCAAAAGGGATTAATATRCTGGGATGTATCAAAATAACTGGAGTTGCAATAAATAAATCATTACACACGCTAATTTAAATAGTTGGAATCAATTTTAAATGAAGTGCTACTCAACAGGATTAAAATAGCATTAAACCCAGAATGTGCTGATTATTATTTACACTCTCAACAGAGGCAGAGCACTTTTTTCCAAACACTATCAGTCCTTATTCATTAAGCAGTCCCTTTGGAAGGAGTCAGTGGGATTTGCTCCCACTTGGGGAATTGTGCTCAAATTTCAGCAGCCTGTGATTGATTGTCACTCCAGCACTGAGGAARCTGAGCTACTTAACTCTCAGAATATGGGGCATTTTAAAATCTCATTCTTGAATGAGCTCACTACCTGTGTTTCATGTCAAACTAGCCATGTAACAGAGAAAAGGATTTTTTTGTCATTTATTTGTTTGCTTCACAGAAGGAAGAAAGAAAGGGGTGGTAAAACTGGAGGAGGGGATAAATAACGTTAAAGTTGCAAAAAATATTAATTATTTTTCCATGATCAGTAAGCAATTGTCAGCCATTTTTTAATTAAATTGTCTGCTGTGCTATGGTACGGGAAGGAGAGAGGGAAAACCAACATTGTGGGGCAGAGAATTCTTTGTCTCAGGGAAAGTACAAATCTGAAGCAGCTGAGACAGCAGGAGATGGTCAAGCAGAGCTTCAGAGGAAAGAGCACCTCACTGGCTCCAAGCACTGCTGCTGATTTCAGAATGACCACTCAGTCATATTAGAAACATTTGGGTTGGAAAGGACCAAGATCATCAAGTATTAATCCAGCAAGTCCCTAAATGTCACAATCCAGATGTGTTTTTGAGCACTTCAACACCAGTTCTGAAAACACAAACACCCTGAGTGAGCCCAGCAGAGCACAGACCTACTAAACCCTGTCACCTGGAGCTGAACAACTGCAGAATAAGCCTCTGCTTCATCCTGGTATCATTCCCCTTCATTCCACATCTTGGCAAACATAACTCCTGTGAATCACCACTCACAGCTCTGAACAAAAGTAATTTGAACTCCAAACTTTTCCACATTTTTTTTTACATTAAACAATCAGCACTAGAGACGAATTAACAGCTGTGCAGAATGATTTCTATCAACTACACCCTAAGCATCAAAGAATCACAGAATCTCTTGAGGCAGGGACCCAGGAGAATGATCAGAGTACTGGCTGTGCAGAGAACAGCCCCAAGAATCCCACTTCAATGTTCTTGAAAGTATTGTCTGAATGCTCCTTGAGCTCTGTCGGGCTTGGGGCTGTGACCACTTCCCTGGGGAGCCTGTCCCAGTGCCCAAACACCCTCTGGGTGGAGATATCCTGGTATCTTTTCCTGATATCCAGCCTAAACCTCTCCCTGCACAGCTTCCTGTGTATCACTTCCAGCTGGATCAACCTTAATGTCTGAAAGGAAGCTGCACTCTTGCAGAGAGTTAAAACAGGGTTTTTTCCAGAAGAGCAAACTGCAAAAAAGACATCTCTGTGTCCCTAGAAGGGTMCACACGAGTTCAGGCCTCACTCCAGCAGACACTGTGATTCTACTGTGCTTTCCTGTCCCTTTTGTGATGCTGACTTTAGCACAGGGACCCACCTGTCATCTTCTGCCACTTCCCACGTCCCATCATCATTTTGCACCCCAGAATCCTCAGTAAAGGTACCACCCCTGCCCCCCGACCACCCTAACTAGGGACTCCCAATAGTTTTTCCAGAAAGATCCCTCCCACCAGGAGAGATGCTTCCCCTCTCACTGCAGAGCACAACACAAGAGAACCTGAACTTCAAATGCTTTCCTCCACACAGCTGGAGGTTACAGGCTGCCCTAGGAAGTGCTGTTTGGACTGGTGGTCCTGTAACAGGTAAATCTCCTCCTTTTTAAGGCACTAATAATTTCCARCCTGGCTTTTTCTCCTTTTTTGTTTTTTTTTCCTCTCCCCTTCTTGTTTTGGGAAAGTTTGAAGGGAGGAAAGAATCAGTGAACTAAACATTGCTTTGAAACCAGCACAGACAGGAAAAGCAGCAAAGATAACAGATTGTTGTCCAAACCTGCACACAGACACAGCTTCACACAGACTCAGCCACAAAAACAGCCTGACTTGAGTGTACAACTCAAGCAGCTATGCAGAAACAACATGGGTTCATCTAGTGACCACATAAGGCAACATGGCACAAAARAGTTTTCCAACAATGAGGCAAAAACCAAAATTTTGAAGAATATATTTTTGTTGCTTAATTTTTTTTTTTTGGCCAAAAGTCACAGAGACTTTCAGACTTGCATCAAAGTGTTCAGCCTTAACAAATCTGTACTTCAAAAGCCTTCTACCACATATTCAGGTAGGTATTTCATTATTCATTTAACAAGCTGGAGGGCACATGTTTGTGATGTGATTTTTCAGGAAAGTAATAATTGTGCTGAGATCACTATCAAGCCATGAAGCACAAATCGCAGAATCATGGATATTCCCCTGAGTTGGAAGGGGCCCACAAGGATCACTGTGGTCCAACTTCTGGACCTGCACAGGACAGCTCCAAGAATCCCAGAATGTGCCCAAGAGCATTTTCCAGGTGTTTCTTTCTACAAAAACTTGTTAGAATAAGAAGCACTTGCAAACCAGGAAATAAATAAAATCTGGGTCAATGTAAAACCCCAAATCAGAGTTATTTTGGATCAGTTGAATAAGAGCACAGCTGACATTTGTGAGAGTTCTGCAGCACAGCAGCAGCAGAAAAGCCCTGGCATTCAGACCATTTCATTCACACCCTGTGTAAATCTGTGTGCATGCACGTGAGCAAACACAGCACAGGACAAAATTCTGCAGCTTCAGGTAAATAAGAATTTCCTCCTTGCATTTGGGAATACACACAAGTTCCCAGTTTCTGCTGGGTGACTAACCCAACATTTTATTATTATTCTCCTGCCAGAACTAATATTAAAATTAATTTTTTATCTTTTTGACAAATTCTTTTTGTCCAACTTCTCTATGATTAGTGCCAAAAAGTTAGGAATATCAGAAGAGTTTTGATTAGGACACAGGTTATTGCCTGCTCTGGGAGATGGGGAAGAGTGAGATAAGAAGCATAATTTATTAATATTGTGATTATTGGCCTTGCAGAAAAAGGAGGACAAAATGAAGGATAGCCTGATGCAATTCAGGAGGCACCTAACCAGCAGCCTGGAGAATGTGCCATAGATGTCAGTGAAAATAGAGAACAGCTAAGGTAAAGGGGTGTCTATAGGTGGTAGAGCTGACTTTTGCAGTTTTGAGACCAAAATGCATCTCAGAGAGTGACCAGCACAAGAAATAACACTTTGGTCTGACTCTCAAGACTCATATGCTTTGGACAGGTTTCCTACACAGGAACTAGTTTCATTCTAGAGGTGAAAAATCCCACTTTCTTCATTTAATCATCATCTTAGATAACAAGTTTGAGTAAAGGCTGCAGGATTTACCTACTGCTCCTACATATCTGCTGAAAGAATCAGGATTGTGCATGTTTTAAGAAATTGTTTTCCTCACCTTCTATTCAGCATCACAAGAAAGAGACACATCAATCAATATGATCATCAATTTTACTGCTTGTGTATTAGACTTGTATTTATTTATATATCCTGAAAGGGACTGGAGATTGGGTAGGTGACTAATGCTTAGGTTAGAAATTGCTGAGAGGAAAAAAACTAAACATAACTGTGAGCTTCCTCTCACACAAACACATMCATCACGTTCTAATAACATGAAGTGCAGTTCTAATGAAAACTGATCTGAACAATTGTTTTTAATCCYGATATCTGCATCCAATGCATATTCACTCACCAGGTAAGACTCTTCGAGTTTGTTGGGCTGTATTCCTACAGAATTAAAGARCTAGAGAACCAGCATAAATCTCTGTGGCATCAGCTTTTCTTGTGTTTTCCATATCCCATAAAATCTCTTTTTTTCACCTCAAAGTTTGCATAATATCTGAGCACTGGAATCAAAATATCCATTGCTACAGGCTGTGAACTTGTTATTTTACACGCTGGGTGCCACTCTGTGCCTCACAATCTCTCTCTGAAATGCCTGTTTGAAAGATGCCTGGTSTTTCAAACTGAAAAAGATAAGCTGGAGACAAGACCCAAAGAAATTGTGTACCTGCCTCATCATTTTCCACAGTGTTTCACTCTCAACCCTATAAAACACTGCTCATAAATAAACCCTGGTAACTATTTCACTGTGGCTGTAAGCAGGCAAGAATGTAAAAATACATAATAAAAATCACAATGGGGGTGTCATTATGCTAATARAGCCATTTTCTTTGGGCAGCATGCTTTGCTATCAGTGCCAGCTTCGATTGCCAGAGCACTGTGGAATCCTTCTTTGCAAAACAGCAAGTTTGGTGGTGAAATCCACACAAGTCTTCAGGCTTTTCAAAGCAAAACTAAAGTCACACACACCACACACATATCAGGCAATGTTTCAATACAAAGCCAGTCCCGAAAATGCCCAAGTGCACAAGCATGAGATAAAGCAGGAATATTTTGCCTGAGGATAAATCACTCAATACCACCCATTATCATTCTYTCTTTTATTGCCTCTACTTCTGTCAGTCACTTACACACTCTTTAAACCTCTGCTGTTTTCCCCCACTTCTTATATAATGCTTTTACTTGTCAGTGCACTAAAGGCTATTGCTGCAGCCACAGAACACTCTCATTGCACTTGTCTATGCCCAACATGCAACAAATACAAGTAAGAGAGCCTTCTCCTGCTGATGTGACCCCTGCTCTCCTGGCCCTGCAGCCTTCTTGCCCCCAAACCCTTCTGGAGAGCCATGGCCCTGCTCTGCTGCATCTCAGCACAAATGTGCCACCTGAAACACATCAATCAGTGCCACCTGGAATGGCATTCTGCAGCAGCCAGTTGCTACTGCCCAAGGAATCAAAAGAAAACAGAGGTGGCCAGACTGGCTGCACACTTGAAAACAATTACACAGCTGGATTCATGCACAAATAAAATATAACCCGAAGGAAAGAAAGAAATACCAGTTTTTCTAGAGAAGCACAGAGCAGCATCAATTTCCACAAATGAGGCTTAGCCCTAACTGGACAGGGAATGATGCTCTGAGCCTGTGGTATGCCAGGAACATGAAAAGTCACTTCTGGTGGCAAGGCAGAAGGGACCCAGTGCCCTTACCACCTCCCCATTACCAAAACTGGCCCCTTCCTCCCTTTTACCTCCGTATCACCAGCTCCTCACTGGCAAGCCATGGGGCAYTGGTGGCCACCCACACTCACCCTTGCTCCAGATGGCTTAGAACTGACTGAGTAAGAACTGCAGCCCCTCACTGCCCAGGGAGTTCTTCACTCCTCCCACACCCAGGTCCCCTCTCTCCAGCAGAGCAGCAACGTCCAAGCTCAGCAGAGCAGCTCAGCCCAAGCTGCTCATCTCTCTTTCAAAGAAAACTTAGGAATAAAAGCAGCTGTGAGTCAGGAGGACAGCCAAGTTTGTTTGCCCTTGAAAGGAGGTGGTCACACGCAGTGAAAGACAAAATGCACAGAGAGCTCCTGAGGAAATACATCCACCCTACCATCTCCTCTTCGTTAAAAGTTCCACAAGTTGGGCAGCRAGATACCATTGTCACAATCCTGAGGTGCTTCTCCTTTGTGCTTTTTCAACACAAATAAAGGAAGCCCCAACCTAAGGGCACACACATTGCCRAGGAGGAAACACCTTCCTCATGGGCCGAGGTTCCCTCTCACTCTGTATGAAAATCCAACAAAGCTTCTTCACTTAGTGCCAGAAACCGCCTCAGAATATGGTGGCAACTTCTAGAAGCAGCAAAGGGTCAGCAAAGAAGGCTTAAAACAAGTTTCAGAGACGGAAACTGTGATCACACATATATGTGTACCCATAGGTGACCCCTGCAAGTCAGCAGGGCTGCGTTTCTACAGAATGAAGCTTTTGGAAAGCAGAGAAGAAAAGGGCTAAATATTTGGAGAGCAGGAAAAATGCTCTCTTCCTGAGGTCACCCCTAAAGTGTGAAAAACAGAGAAGCCTGATTACCCACCTGATGGGGAGTGATGCTACCCAGCAGGGAGCTGCTGAGATGGTTGTGAACGTGGAAAAGTCCTTCTTTATTATCACTGTGGCTCTGTTCTTTAAGGACACTCTGCCAAGCCTTCCATTTTTGTTTAATCAGACTGAATCATAAAGTTTTCTTACTGAACTAGGAATCCAGTTAATCATGGATTTGCTAACAGACTGACTCCCTGTATGAAACATCAGCAATGAGAATCAACAWARCTGATTGATAAGAGTCAAGCTGTTYTAAATACAGGGCAAACAACAACTCTACAGATTTTTGTACCTGGTGGCTACARGTTTCAGAAGAGCAAAAACCAGCACAGTTAGTGGAAAGGCTGAGTTGGGGGGAAAGGAAGTAGGAAATAATCAAAACACTACCAAAAACAAAAATAAAGCCTCAGTGAATGTAATCAAGCAGTAGGAAAGGCTGAAGGGTCCTCAGTACTCTGATGTGCATCATTTCTGGAGGATGTGAAGGATTAAAATAATATTATTTAGGTTCAGAGCTTGCATTAGGCATAGGAAAAGAAGGCAAAGAAGAAGAAAAGGCACTGGGAAATGAAATGTTAATATAAGTTAGATATAGCTCTTAGTAAAAAGAAAACAATCATGTGAAAATTAAGTGAGCTAGAGAAAAGAGAAATTAAKAAAGGGGAGAAAAGAGAAAAAGGAAAACAAGCTGAAATTGAGAATAGTAATACAATTCTTCAACATAGTCTGGAGAAGAGAAAGACACCCCATAGGATGTTTTTATACCCTGAATACCCACAGTAAGGGCAAAAAGAGTTAAACTGGACAAGACACTCAATGGGTACAGAAAGTGCTAATCAGAAACCTCAAGACTAATTAACTAAGGGGAAAAAATCCATTCACACTAAACTGTGGAAAACAAACAAACAAAAAAAATGGTACAAGTATCACTCCAGTCAGTTGGGGTTTGGAAATAATTCCTACCATGCTCCAGCATACACATTGCTCTGCAAAAAATGATGGGGGCTAAAGGGCTCTGTGCTGGCAGGAGTATGATTCTGCATTTGATGTCTCTGTTATTGGGGAAAAGAACAGAAGAGACCTGTCAAAAGCCTAAGAAAAGGCAAAAAGTTCCTTCATTAAAGTTGCCTAAGGCAATTGGAAGAAAACAAACCTGTCCCTTAAATCTAAAATACATCCCACGTGTTGAGGTATATATTTCTTCTAAAATGATTTACATTACCTGAATGGCAGCAGAGTTTTATCTGATGACTCAGGCCATTTGAGTGAAAATTTAGCCAATTATTCTTGATACAAGTCACTCCATGCTTTCTTTGGGGTATGTTTGTTTCAGGGACTCGTTCGGTTCACTGTGGAAATTTAACAAGCAACAGCAGCTTCCAGAAAAAATAGAGAATTAAAAGTATGCAGCCTCTCTCCTAGTTAGCCTGAGATTTGGAGCAGGATTCAGGCAGCCAAATGGGCTGCAGGACAGTAAGAAAATTTTCATCAGAGAATGTATTATAATGATAATATCATTTATTATTTATTATTATGTTTGATCTTCAGTTACCTTCAGTAGAGTTTTTTCACCAGAGATACACCTGGAATTGCAACCCTCCAATCCATACAGTCAACAACAAACAATCATTGGATTTATATAGTTTTTTTCATACTTTTCAAATGGTCAGAAACAGCATCACCATATTTCCTTTACCAGCAGTACTGTCTGGCTATACAGCTAATTTTCTAACAGAAACTATTTCAAAAGTATTTCTGTGAATATATGTTGTGGTAAATCACATTCCTAAACTGACCTGTACTTAACCTGTGATAAAACTCTTATAAAATGTGAATACTTGTTCCTCTGAAAAATGTGATTATTAAGCAAGGGCCTCAGGGTGCCCAACAAAGTCAGCGAGTGTTTTGCTTTTGCTTTAAGCCACACAATTCTCTTATTATTCTCTGCACTGAAAAGAACACTGTTTGCTGTGTCAACACAGCAAATGCCCAACAGGAAAGAGTGGAGTATATGAAATAGCATATTTATTTGTCAAAACACTTCTGAGGAGAAAGGCTTGTTTGTGGATGTGAAAAGACCAAGGGGCAGTTTCCCATTTTTCCCTGCTTTTTTGTGGCAATTTCAAAGGGTAATACCTAAATAAGGTAAGCACTCTCAGAATCAGGTAGGAAAGGATGTGCTATTCAAGACTCTCATATTTTTTTTTAAATCATATATTGAAAAGAAAGGAAAATTACAGATCATTTAAAAGCAGCAGTGTGTTTGTAAACTAAGGTGGCTTGCAGCCAGGAGAGCTGTGCTGACTTACATTCCTCACTCAGTCCTTCATTTTGCCACCAGTAAATTCACAGGCATTCTGTATTCACTGAAGAATATTTTCCAAAAATGACAAAAAACAAATGCAAAAGTTGTCTGTAACTCAAAAGAGATTTTCTAAATGTGGATTTTTCAAAATTAATGTCCACATTATTCATAATTCCATAAGCCCCCATTTTCAGATCCCAACAAGGTGATTGTTAAGGTCATGCTTTTTCTGTCAAACAAGATTTTGATTTTGAAACTAGATGAACATATTTATAATTTTATGAATTCTGCCCAGAAGATAGGGTCATGCTGACCTTTTCAGAGAAATTACATGACAAAGGAGAAAGTGATCCTGACAGCATCGTGCTACTATAATAAAAAAATTCATGTTCCAAAAACTTTGATCAAAGTTCAACCTCTGATGCACCAGAAGAGTTAAGTAAGAATTAATCACCAAAAGGGATTGATGAAAAAAACATTGCAGAAGAGTTTCTACCTCTGCAAATGATGAGAGAGGGAGAGAGAGAGAGGAAGAGGAGAGATAGGAAAGTGATGCAGTCAGAAAGCAAGAGGCCAGAAAAGAGGAATTATGCTTTTCTTTATGTGCAGCACTTTGATAGGTAGATGTACACTGGCCACATTTCCTCAGAAAAGGAAAATCTGTTTCCTTTGTTGGTTATTGCAAAGTTTTATCATTCATTCATTTAATCTGCAACATTCTTTCTTCCACTTCAACACTACTTGCAGATCTCAGAACTCATCTTAAAATGCCACACCTCAAAATGTGTTTCCTACAAACCAGCAGCAGAGAAACATCTGCCATTTCCCTGTATCCAACTGGTCAGAGAGTAAAGACAGACAATACTCAGTCCTCATCATGTCAGAATCACAATCCCTGCTCCTCTGCTGTTATTCMCATGGGAATTGCTAAGGCACTCCTACAACAGTGTTTTTAGATTAGATATAARGAAGAAATYCTTCCCTGTGAGGGKGSTGAKGYCCTGGCASAGGCTGCCCAGAGAAGCTGWGGCTGCCCCATCCCTGGAAGTGTYCAAGGCCAGGTYGGATGGGGCTCTGAGATGTGTRGTCTAGCAAAAAGGTGTCCCTGCCCATKGCAGGGGGTTGGAATGAGATGAATTTTAAGGTCCCTTCTAACCCAAACTAGTCTATAATTCTTAATATTTTTACGAAGTTGCTAAGTGCAATTTTCCTTTCAGCCTGTCTTGTGCTGCTGGAATTATGATTTGTCAGACATTGAAATATTTTTTTTTTTAAATAAGAGCCTTAAAATGTTGTAGGGCTTTCTTGTGTGTTTGTTTCGTTCTGTGTGTGGGAGTACACAATTTTTCTAATGGAATGTCTATGCTAAAGACAGAGATGCCACGAGTGATTTACAGCCCATGTAAGTAAGCCACGAGGTATTTCCAATAACTGATACTTAAACCACCAGATTTTCTAAACCCATTGTTCTGAAGAAGCAATGATTATACCTGAATTTAGCTGCAAAGCTCTCTTGATCAGCATGCCTACTGAGTAAACTCTGCCTCCGAGTGTGCTAAAAATCACCAGTAATTAAACATCTTTACTCAATTTTTTTTTCTTCCACAAGGGATTACTTCTGGGGCTGTTCTATTCTGCAAGAATGAGATTTGAGTTGCACATGACACTTGCAGAGGTCTCATATCCCATGATATTTCTCATCATGTAGTATTTTAATTGCCATTACTGTAAGAAATCAAGGTCAGGGAGAAAAAAAATTTTAAAAACCATTTAAGTTAGGAAGAAGAAATACTTGAAGTTTTTGATTTTAAAATACACTTCTATGCATCTACTTAGCAGYATAGCAGCACTTTCCCCTTCCTAGCAACCTTTTCTCAGTTTGGTCTGAATTCCACCTCAGCCAGTGCTGCTTTTTCAGGTGCAGGCATTTTATTTACCCAGAGATACATGTTGGCAAACAGAGCTGTTTGATGGGAAAACATGCAGAGCCATCAAACCATGCAAAACTTGATAACATTCCAGGAAAAATTTTGTTCCGTGGAGGGCAAGAGGTGACCCCACAGAGGAAAGGATAAATTCATCAAATACAAATTTGCCAAAAGGAAAGAGGAATGTGGCCAACAAAGGTCCTGCAAGAAAACCACTGTCACTACAGAATATTCTTCTGATCTCTGCAAACAGTCTGTAGCATTTGTGCTGATTTCATTAAGTGCTCATTTAGAGTAACTTGAGATAGGCTTACCACCTCTGTACAGCCAAAATAAAGTCACACAGAAAAATAAGAYTGTCATGGTTCCATTCCTTACCTGGAATCATCAAGGATGATCAAGGTCCATTTCCAGAACCACAAATCACAGCATGACTTCCTGCCATCACTTGCTGGCCTGTGAAACATGTAAAGCATTTTGAGATCCCGAGATGAAAGTGGCCTTAGCACACCATAAAAATGAATGACACAAAATAAAAACAAACAAAAAAACCTAAAAAAAAMMCCCCAAAAAACAAAACAGAAAAATAAATTGCTTAAGCAAATGTATTTAAAGTAAATCTAGTTTATAACCACAATGCTACTAAATCCCCTGGTTTAGAATGCAACTTCTTACTTATGGAAAAACTTCAGTCAGAGTTTTATAAGTATCCACACATAGAATTGTCTGTAATATCCCATGGTGTCATACATCACTGACACCACCACAGAGCAGCATGTAAAATAACAAAACTTTAGAGTTTTAAAACCCCACATGGAAATCCTGTACTGAATTAAATTCTCAATGGCAAGGCACCTGTGAGAGAAAATCAGGAAATWACCTAATGTAAAATAAGCACTACAGCTGCTCATCATAAGCCCCTGAAGAAATGACAGAAAAATAAAGCAGCTCACAGCACAAGTCTCTGTCTCAGTTCTGATAGTTTCATTTATCAACAAACAAGTTGAGCTCTGTGACAAGACTACATTAAGGGAACTATTAAGCTAAATGTGCCCAAATGTTATTTGTTTTACCTATCAAAAGCTATTAGTGTCAGAACCAACGCCAACATACAGGCTTGGAAAGAGAGACACAAAAGCTGGTTGTTTTAGGCTATTCTTTTAAAGCACAGTTGAGACTCTGCGTGGATAGAAGCTTTTTCTCTCACTTAACACAGCAAGTTAGGAAACAGCACAAAACCCCAAAAAAATTGAAGGTTAAATCTTGATCTTAGATGAAAGTCACCCTGGGGAGAATTATATGCACATAACTAAATCATCAGTGAACATTATATATATATATAAAAATAAATAATCTGGATATCCTGGGCTGCCTGGCCACATCAGTACAGGGACATTGCTTGGCCCAGCTGGCTTGAATGGATACCCAAAAATGATCTGCAGACACAAGGTGTTTGAAGCACCTGCTTTAGAATCACCCACAATATTCACTTACATGCTATTTCTTCCACAGGGTAGATGACTAAAATCTTGGCCCACGGGCAGARGGACAAGGGGCATCTCTGACCACAGCAAAACTACCAGTTCCCTCCTGGTGTGTTGAAACTCTGCAGGGAGAGGCAGCAAAGCCATTTGGAGGGTGGATCCTAACAAGTTTTGGGAGCAGCCCCTCCCCGCACCAAAATACTCCCAGCATTGCAGCAGGGATCAATCTCAGCTGGAACCTGTTGCCCAAATCCAGGAGGCAATGCAGCAGGGATCAATCTCAGCTGGAACCTGTTGCCCAAATCCAGGAGGCAATCTTCCACACGGTGAGGATGACCAGAGCACCAGGAGATGGATGAGAGGTGCAGAGACCTGGATGTGTACAAAAACATGCAGATAAAGACATTTCTGTCAGGCACTAACAGGTTTTAATTCCATTGTGGTTCCTCACCTGGCACCTCTGATGCCTGGGAGCCCTGTGGGAGCTCTGGTTGGGCATTAGTGTGCAGGTCCCTGTCCCTGGTGGCTCTGTGGCCTTTCCTGGAGCTGTGCCTCCTGCTCAGATTCCCTGGTTGCCTCTGCAATACCTGGGGCTGCTGATAAGCCCAGGAACCACGGGAGAGGCACAACCTGCATGAGGGTCAYCCCAGCTCCAGGCTTGTTCCCCCACGGAGGGCAGCTCTGCTTCCATGGCCCTCTCAAGCAAGAATGCTCTCCTCACGTGCTCCTGCTCTGCCAACAAAGTATTGCCATCACTTTAGAAAATCTAGACCCTTTTATTAATAGTTCAGAGAAAGTATTTTCCTGGGAACAGCATCTCCAAGTGCTCAGGACAGCAGGAAACAAGCAGAGGAGGTGATGCTGGCCATGGCAATGATGCTGGGAAGGAGGGGAGGGAGGGAAAAACACATACATCAATACAAAACTGTATGGGGAAAAATAAATCTTCTATCCTGAAAGCTTATCCCTTCCCAAAGCTGAATTGTGAGCCAGATGCTGAGCTGGCTCTGTGCTCCTGGAGCCAGGCTTCTCTTCACTGATGACCATCAGTGTCCAGGGGCAGTGCAGGTGACAAGGGAAGAGGGTGCYTGGAAAGGGAGCAATATCACAACCCCTAATACTGTAAATTCCCCTGGCAGARCTAATCCAGGCTGCCACAGGCAGTGACAATTAATGGGAAGTGACACAACTGTGGTCTGAAAATGAGGTAACAAAATAGGATTGTCACTATGCTTCCCAGGGCAATGATAAATGATGCCATCTCTGCTTCAGGATGTTTCAGGTGAGAAGCAAGCTTTAACCACACAAATTAGAGAAGGAGAATGAAAAGGTATTACAACCAAGAATAAAAAAAAATTAGGTTACTGTTATATTGCATACATTTGGCTTGCATTCTTGCTATGTACCACCTCATTGTGCACACTGAAAATCTCWGTGCTCTTTTCCCTGGCTGGATGCTGCCTGAGCCAATGGGCCTTGCTGCAGATCCAAGAACACATCCATTCCAGCTGTTATTCTGCTCTCCACATGGTTGATTCACAACGGGTGGGTTGCAGAGGGGCTACAAGACTCAGGTAATCCTTAAATGTTATTCATGGGATTCCCCATTTCTGGGAAAATGATACTGACTTCCCTTAGCAGTCAGTTGGTCCAAGTATACTTTTCATAAGTCTTTTTTCCTTTTTCTGAATTCTGAGTTTGTTTAGGTATTTGCTTTTGTCCAGACAATCCYATAGAAATGGGGAGCTATCCAGATTTCAGTTTTAAAAGCTAGCACTAACACAAGCCACACATTGGGTGCTACATTAATATGTTATTTGGCAAACACACCAACCCCAGAACAAATCATACTATTCATAAAGTAAAATATTCTCCATGCAGATTAGCAGTCCCTTCACACCAGGAGGTTAAAAAATAAGTATGAGGTCTGCTTCCAACAAAAAAAGGCCTGCAAAATGSTACAGGAATTTGCATGGTGCTTCTCCCAGTCAGCTACTCACATACAGGTGCCTTACAGAAAACAATTAGRTGAATACAGGACATTACTGAGTTCTCTTATTTTAATTGAAGATCTTTCTGACTGTGAATTAACTGAAGAGACCATCAGAATCACAGGCCATCTCAGACCCATGAAAAGTGTTCACGAATGAAGTGCTCTTTAGAGGCTCACATCTTTTCTGCTTTCCCCTAACAAAGGCAAGCTTAAAGATTAATGTTCCAAGAAGAGCCATAGCAAAATAAACTTCTCACAAATCCATGGTAATAATGTTTACTCACACTCACAGAAATGAAAGCAGAACCCAGTCAACATATTTTCCCTGGCAAACTCCTGGATGTTTTTGCTAACTGCTGTAGTTTCAACTAACAAAAATATTATGACAGCACAAAACATTCGTTTATCTGGTATTTAACTAAGCATTCATTTATTTTCGATGTGTCAAAATTACAATGTTTGGCACACAAAATGTTTCTAGAGAACAAATCCTAGTAGTAATCATTGCAGAAATAAAGAAAACATACTAATCTCTGGATATCTCGTTGAAGAATACATCAAAAGCAGCTAAACTCTGTTTTTGAATGTATAAGCATATTATAGAAGCATTTCCAAGCAGCCTAGTGGTGAAGGCCACTGAACATTTGGGAGTCAGCATTGCACAGAGCAGCTGTCCTGGCTCGGCAGGTCCAGGTGTGTGCTGCAGTGCAGCTGCAGCCTGCTCTCCTTCATCCTGCACACATCCCTGGGCCTCAGGGGAAAAAGTAAAGTGCAGTGAGGAGTTCTGCTGTCAGCTCCCACTCAGCACCGGCGATTACACCAACTGCGCGGCCTTGTCTTTATCTAAGAGAGCAGCGAGTTCTCATGGGAACATCCTTCTGTTTGACAGTAGAAATGATTAATAGAATTGTTTTCCCGCGGGAGAACCCTCTAATAAAGACCACGGCGCCGGGTAACCCTTCCACCGACGAGACCAAGGCAGAGCGCTGCGCCCCGACCCCACGGCAGCCGCGACCCCACGGCAGCCGCGACCCCACGGCAGCCCCGACCCCACGGCAGCCCCGCTCCGCCCGGCGTGCCCAGCTCCTGGAAAGTCGTAAGATTATCCGCAGTTCTCCCCTCTTAGCTCTGGCCATGGGGGTTTACCCGACACTCGTGCCGGGGCCATAGCCCCAGGCATCACTCCCGACCTGCTGCAGGCGGGATCCCCTGGGAACAGCGCTCCTGAGAGAGAACGGGGCATCGGGAGGGATCCCCGGGGAACAGCGCTCCGGAGCGGGCAGGGGGCACCGGGAGGGATCCATCCCCCTGGGAACAGCGCTCCTGAGAGGGCACAGGGCATCGGGAGGGATCCCCTGGGAACAGMGCTCGGGAGAGAGCACGGGGCATCGGGAGGGATCCATCCCCTGGGAACAGCGCTGCGGAGAGAGCCGGGACACCGGGAGGGATCCCCTGGAATCGCCGCTCCGGAGCGGCCACGGGGCATCGGGAGGGATCCATCCTCCTGCGAACGGCGCTCGGGAGAGCCGGGGGCATCGGGAGGGATCCCCTGGGAACAGCGCTGCGGAGCGGGCACCGGGAGGGGTCCCCTGGGAACAGCTCTCCGGAGCGGGCACGGGGCTTTGGGGCCGGGGCTTTGGGGCGGGGGCTGCGCTGCTCTGCCCCCGGGGCTGTCCCCGGCTGTCCCCATGGACACGGGACAGTGACCCTGCAGCCCCACAGAGCCCGGCTCAGCGCGGCCCCGGCCGGCCGGGAGCGAGCGGCGCTGACCCGAGCACGGCCCGGTTCCGTCACCCCCGGGCGGCAGCCGCGTCCCCTGGCTTGGGAAGCTCCCGGCACAGCGGTGACCCCTGGATGGGGGCTGCCAGGGATCAGCGCTGCGGGACGCGGTGACCGCTGGCACAGGCGCTGCTGCCAGGACGGGCCGGGGGAGCGGCACCGGGAGCCGCCGGGAAAGGCACGGGGGTTCTGCAGGGCCGCTCTCTTTGGGAGGGGGAAAGGGGGGTGGTTTGGGGTGTGGTCTTTAGCCTCCCAGCCTCTCCCAGCTGCGCCGCAGTAGGAACGGGATGAGGGCGGCCCCTTGCCGGGATGGCTGGGCGCTGGCACATCGGCAGTGGGTGCTGGCTCTCCTGCAGCTCATCTRTTCAGGGTATCCCGGGTATCAGGGTATCCAGACCCTGAGTGACGGAAATACGTGGCCACTGCACCAAGAATAAAGTGATGAATATTAACCTACGGGGATGGGGAGGGGGGGAATGGCAGAGGGGCGGGGATAGGAGGGACGGGAGGAGTAGAAAAATTTGATTTAGAACTTTCTCGCAGCCGGAAGGCTGCCCAAATTATCGCGGGTGATGATCATGAAGTTTCAGTACCACTGGTGAGAAATGCCTGATTTAGTGCTTAACATATTCCTTCAGGGTGTCAGGAAAAATCCACAAACGCCAGAGATTTATGTCCAAAAAGGAGACAGAGGAGTCCTGCAACTTTATTCGMATTAAGGGAGAGAGTCCCCTGGGGGGAGGTTTCGGAGGGCGCAGCCTCCTTTTATCCTAAACTCCCGGCCTTATGTTGCCCTYTTCCTTTCCCCATTGGCTGAGATATTAGGAAGGCACAGCCTTCCCAAACCTCCTACCCCGTATCCCCCCTTGAACCCGGCATTTTACCCCAAAGCTYAGAACTTCAGGCTTGTGCACACCCCTCTCTGTTTTAGGAGCCGAGCTGTCTGGGCTCTGCAGCAAACCTGCGGCAGCAGAGACATTAATACCCATTTCAAAGACTTTAGCACCCRTCCCTTCACCCATGGAATTGTTTGTAAAGATGTGGGCYTTCCTCTCAAGGGCATCACCCACTCAAGCCCAGGTGGTGCTGGCTGTGGGAGATGTGTGGGTGCTGCCCTGTGCCAGCTCCACTCCATGGCTCAGGCTGCACGGCTGAGGGGAATCTGGGACCAGAATCCTGGCCCATAACACAGAGCTCCTGACGGGCACCTTCCCTCTGGCACTGCCCTGCTAGGCCTGTGAGAAAGAGGGGGGACTGTGTTAGGAAAATTAATCCACAAAGGCCAGAGGTTTATATCCAAAAAGGAGACAGAGTCATTTTACTTTATTCGAATAAAGGGAGAGGCCATGGGGCATTTCCCCTGGGGTCTCTCAAATTTTTGGAGGACGCAGCCTCCTATTTATCCCAATTTCCCGGCTCCATTTCCCTCTTTCCCCCTTGGCTAAGGTACTTGAGAGGTACAAACTTCCCGGAAAGCCTCATACCTAAAGATTCCCCTTTAATGTATAACCCCCGTTACACATTAATTATAAATTATATTTACTCATAGTTCTCACCCAACAATCAGATCTCCTTGAGGTACACATCGTGTTGTTCCATCTTTTTGCATTATCCACCATGTGCAACCTGGTCCTTGAGCAAAGACAACCCCACGAATGGGTTTGTCTATATTTGAGACAGGATTTATCCAAACTCTCTTCCCTAGCAAACCTCTGACATGCACCACTGGGACTTTATCTCCATCCACTGTATGCAGGGSCTCAGACTGGGCAGGGCCTGCTCGGTGGGTGGAGCCTCAGGTGTTAACTAACCAGGTGGCTTTTGCTAAATGCTGCTCCCAATTTTTGAAAGATCCCCCACCCAGTGCTTTCAAGGTGGTTTTTAACAGTCCATTGTATCTCTCCACTTTGCCTGCAGCTGGTGCATGGTAGGGAATATGGTACACCCACTCAATGCCATGTTCTCCAGCCCAGGTATTAATGAGGTTATTTTTTAAATGAGTCCCATTGTCTGATTCAATCCTCTCAGGGATACCATGCCTCCAAAGAACTTGCTTTTCAAGGCCCAAAATGGTGTTCTGGGCAGTAGCATGAGGCACAGGGTAGGTTTCCAGCCATCCCGTGGTGGCTTCTACCATTGTGAGCACGTAGTGCTTGCCTTGGCGGGTTTGGGGCAGGGTGATGTAGTCAATCTTCCAGGCCTCCCCATAGTTATATTTGGACCACCGCCCACCGTACCACAGGGGCTTCACCCGCTTGGCCTGTTTGATGGCAGCACACATCTCACAGTCATGGATAACCTGAGAGATACTGTCCATGGTTAGATCCACCCCTCGGTCTCGTGCCCACTTATAGGTGGCATCTCTACCCTGGCATCATGGGCCCATCGAGCTAGGAACATCTCTCCCTTGTGTTGCCAATCTAAGTCTATCTTGGCAGCTTCTGCCAAAGGCTCCAGGACAGACCATGGCTCCCGGCTGCAGAGTAGAACACATTCTTCACTTCTGGTCCTGTCCTGACTGGGCCAAGGGCCACTGCATGAGCAATCTCCTGCTTGATCTGGGTGAAGGCTTGTTGCTGTTCAGGGCCCCACTGAAAAGCATTCTTCTTGCGGGTGACTAAGTAGAGAGGGCTCACAATCTGGCTGTGCTCAGGAATGACCCCATCCCAAGAGACATTATGRAGTCAAGCAGCAGCATGGTCACTGACTGCTTGCTGTATGCCAACACAGAGTAAGTACAACCAAAAATGCAATCCAATCAGGTTTTTTCCACTCTCTYGAGCCCCAMRATTGGTGCCACTAATTAGATGACGAGGCATTTGGCTACCTAATAAACACATAAAACTTAT
>CADDXX010000190.1:1414972-1427205 GCA_902810485.1 Alauda arvensis | reverse complement strand
TGGGTGTTCACTGCGGCCCAATCTTTTAAGAGCTCTGAGCTTTTATGCTGCTTTGCAATGCCACTTGTGTTCAGGCAGGATCTTCCTAGAGCTCCAGTGAGACGCTGTCAGGAAACGTCCCCCATGCTGAAAGACCTCCACTGCCCAATATTTTAAGAGCTTCACATTGCAGTCCTTTACAAGGCTAACTTGTGCTTGGACGTTTCGGTAGATGTTTAAAATTGGTCATAGTCAGTTACCATATATGAGGAAGTGTATTACAGGTGAGATCTGAATCAGCATTCCTCTACATTGTGTAGCAATCTCTAGSGGTGTCAGGGTGTGGGGTCATCTGCCACATCTGGCGCCAGTTGTAGGAAAACAAAAGCATCGCAGTTCTGGGCTGAGAKATCTCGCTCCGGCTAGCTCTTTAAACATGAGGTTTATTATGGTGCCGAGTGGGTAACAAAGGGGGCTCACTCAAGCTGCTAGCCACAGCTTAGAGTAAGCCCCAGGGATGGAGGGAGAGTGCAAGAGAGAGCATGGGCAGAAGAACATACATGCAAGCAAGCAAACATAAGCTTGTGTGTGTGTCCTGAAGTGTGTGTGTGTCTCCTTGTTACATTACATTATATCTTTCTCTATGTTGAATATTACAATTTACAATAACTAATCCATAGAAGACACATCTCCCATACAATTTACACGTAGCCTATAGGGGTTGCTACATTACCATACTTGTTACACTTTAAACCTAAATCCTACTTCCAAAAACTCTTTTTTCCTCCTTGCCACTTTGGCAGGGTCTTCTTCAACCTTTGGACTCCTCCAGCATGCCCTTTAGTTTCTTAGGGTACTGTTTAATCATGGGGGATTCTCCTGTGGTTGGCCAAGCCATTGTTTCCTAGCCATTCATGACGAGCTTTTGGCTTCTTGGATGTCAAAGGTTGCTTTCATTTCTACCTTGCTTATATATTTCATATATTCACAACCCCCTTGCCAGGTATAACTACAAGTCTGTCCTGGTTCATCTACCCCAACATCAAATTATTATAATTTTGAAATTAAGGGGCTTAGATATGAAAATAGAAAGAACAGTTTTTATTAGGTATGTTAAAAAATAAAAATGTAGTAGTAAAAAAAAAACAAAAAACCACAAGCACACACAAGAAAAGAAAACACTGACAGAGTTAGAATACAACCTGACACCCTGTTGGAGCAGAGATGATACTGTAAAACAAGTGTAGTTTTCTCTGAAGGTACAGTGGTGGTGGGATGGGTTGAGTCTTCCTGTGGGAATCCAGTGGAAACAGGCTGTCCTGGTGTTCTGACTCTCAGGTTTTMTCCAGGTAGAAATTCTTGGCTCCTCCAGCTGGGTGGAGCACATCACAATGGGATGATGTAATTTTAATCAGTCATTCAATGAGCCTCAATGGCCCATTAATGGGAGATAACCCCTGGAGGAGGGATGGGTGGTGGAAGAGATGAAGAACACTGCCCCATCTGATTTCAACAGCTAGCCCATTAATAGAAGACACCCACCCCCTCCCCAGCCAGTCTCAATAGGGAATAGAATACATATTTTTAGTTACATCTTGCATTGCAACCCAAGACAGGTGACAAGTAATTACAAAAGAAAGGCCTCATAAAACAGGCCTTGTTCTGTTAAGTTACTAGCTGGCCCATCACTTTTTCAAAGTGCAGCTATGTAGTTTGCAAGTTCTCATGAGAAAGTACCAGAAGAATGAAAGCCAGTTAAAAACAATCTATTCTTGNATTGTTCCAGGTCTCTTTGCAGAGCCTTCCTACCTTCCAACAGATCAACACACACACTCCCAGCTTAGTGTCATCTGCAAATTTACTAGTGAAAGGCTCAATACCTTTATCCATGTTGTCAGTAAAAATACTGAACATAACTGGCCCCAGCACAGACCCCTGAGGGACACCACTGGTGACTGGCGGCCAGCTGGACACAGAACCTTCACCACCACTCTCTGGGCCCGGCCATGCAGCCAGTTCCTAACCCAGCACAGAGTGCTCCTGTCCAAGCCGTGGGCTGCCTGCTTTTCCAGGAGAATGCTGTGGGAGAGAGTGTCAAAGGCCTTGCTGAAGTCCAAATACACAAAATCCACAGCCTTCCCTACATCCACCAGGCAGGTCACTAGGTCATGAAAGGAGATCAGGTTGGTCAATGTACTGGTTGGAAAGCAAAACCAGTGAGAGACTAAGTCAGAAATACAATTTAATAGGAAAACTACAAAATAAAAAATAATAGTAAAAGGAACAAATGAAAAGACCCTTGGCAGAGTCAGAATACAACCTGACACCCTGTTCRTTAGGGTRGTSGTAGCAGTCTGAATGAAGCAGTCTTGTTGAAGCAGTGATCCTATAGAAAGATCTGGCAGCTCCTGTCCTCTGGGAATCCAGTCGGTGCCTGTGCTATCCCACACTGCAGATTATATCCAGGTGGGAATGCTTGGCTCCTTCCCACTGGGCAAAGCATCTCACAATGGGCTGATGTCATTCTATGAGTCACACAATGGATCCTTGATTGCCCATTGAGCAGAGATGGCTCCTGAGGGGGAGTCATTGACCAGGGCACTGATGGGCCATTAGCAGATAGTCCTGAGGGAGGGGGCAGGGAAAACACTGCCCCACCTGGCTCCAACAACCCATGAAGATGGTTATAGAATACATAATTTGGGCACATCTTACATTGCAACCTAGGACAGTCAAACATCATCTACCCCTCCTAAAACCCATGCTGGCTGGGTCTGATGCTGATGTCTTGAGAAGGCTGACCTGGAACAGAGACTAGACCAAGCCAAAGAGAATAAAGTAGGTATTTATTAAGAGGCCTCAAAGGATTCACCATGGGCAGTACAAGAGCCTGGCCAGGCTACACCCAAGGTGCATCCACCACGATCACAAAATGGACCCCCCATTCACGAGGTTTTACACTTTTATAAGTTTTGGTCCCTATTGCATATTAGGGTTACTTGTTCAAATATAGCTTTAGGTTATGAAGTCACGTGCTCCTTGTTTTTTCTTCTTCAGTCCAGGGCTGTTTATACCTTTGGGCCTGAAACTTGTAACGGTTGTCCTTAGTCAGAAGCTGGAAAAGGATTGTTTTGTCTACCCACCCTGCGAAAAGAACGTGCTAACACTTAATATGAAATTCAGAGCTACGCACTAAAGCAGAACAGAATCTGAAAAATATGAAAGCTAAAACTTAAGGTATCATTTCCCCTCTTTTAGAGGCTTGATAAGACCTTTACCTTGTCATGTCTCTATTCTAAGTATTAACAATAGGTATTTAATAAAAGATATGTATCTAGCAATAGTAAACAACTAACAATGATAAACATCTAACAACAGTAAATATCTAACAACAGGTAAATATTTAATAGTAAATAAATACCTAACACTAGATAAATATCTAATAACAGTAAATATCTAACAGTTACTGTGTGATAGCTCTGAATCCATGTGCCTGCCTTCCAGAGGAAGTTAAAAATGCATGAATTCCTCACCTTGTTAACCCATAAAGCAAACTGTATCACAGCCACAATAGCCACAATGTTTAGATAAGGGCCTGCAAATGGAGGAAATATAGCCACAACCAGATGCCACCTGAACCAGGGTAAGTTAGACCACATGGTGTTACCTAATGAGGTTTCTATTTCCAGCACACAGAAAATTAGGTTACTCAAGAACTGGTTTTCCTTTTTTCACCCTTTTTTCTCTCGTTGCCCTCAATCTGCACACTGGGCACCAAAATTTGTCCCAAAATTTGGTTTGAAAGACAGGTGTCTGCTAAGGAAGGCAGGAGCCTCCCCTTGGAATGGAAAAATGTAAACCCCCTCCCTCCAAATCATTATAATTTTGAAATTAAGGGGCTCTCAGGCAAAGATATGGGAATAGCAGTAACAGTTCTTTATTAGAAAAATTAAAATAAAAAAGGACAAACCCCTGTCCCAGCCAGCAGCACAGGCAGCGTGGAGATCCCTGGCCCAGGGTGGGATGAGAGGCAAGGAGAAGCTGCCAAGTGAAAGATCACCAGGAGCTTGGAGAAGGTTTGGGTGGGCTCAGGGCCTCCCTCGCCCCAAACACTCACCCAGGGCTCAGCAGTGGCCAGAATCTCTGCCAGAGCCCCTCTCCCTGTGCCTGGAATGGAGCTCCTGGGATCTGCCTCCTCTGGGGGACACATCTTGCCTACTGCTGTGCCTGTGGCCCCTCCTGCCACCCTCCTCCCAGGAGCTGCTCTGGCCCCTCTGCTCGTGGCAGTTCTTGTCCCCATTCCTGTCCGAGTGCTGCTGGTGCCACCACTGCTCCTCATCCCACTGCATCCTGCTCCTGGCGTTCCTGTCRGAGCTCCCACCAGCACAGCGCTCATACCCAGGGTCCTCCTTCTCCTTCTTGATCTTGATCCTGGGATGGGGCTCCCCCMTGCTCACCTGCTTCCCCTTGACCCCGCAGCCCTTGGCATGGAGGGCTCTGGYCACCTCATCCCAGTCCTCAGACTCCTTGGGAGGCCGGTAGTTGGCCACATGGTCCACGYGGATGGTCTGTCCCTTGACCTTGATCCCATTGAAGTTATCCACGGCCAGGATGGTGCTTCTCTGGTCCTCATAGCACAGGAAGCAGAAGCCCCTGGACTTCCCAGTCTTCCTGTCCCGCACCAGGTTGATGTTGACCACCTCGCCGTACTGCGAGAAGACGCAGATCACGTCACCCTCCGTCAGCTGGTGGTGCAGCCCTCCCACAAAGATCCAAGCACTCTCCTTGTACTGTGCATGCCAGGACACTGACTCCTGCACACCCAGCTCTGCCTCCCRTGCATTCAGCTCGCTGATAAGCTTCACCTTTGTCAGGGGGTTCATGGTGATGGTGGCAACACCCTGAAATGAAATGGTGGCTGCAGTCCTTCTAAAGTGACAGATTTGGTTGGGTTGAAGCAACRATCCTGCAGAAGGGGCCTGTCCTCCTCTGAAGGTTCAGTGGTGGYGCAGATGGGTCTGGTCTTCCTCTGGGAATCCAGTGGAAAAAATCTGCTCTGGTGTTCAAAATCTCAGCTTTTTATCCAGGTAGGAATGCTTGGCTCCTCCCCGTGGGTGGAGCATCTCACAATGGGATGATGTAATTTTATCAGTCATGCACTGATGGCCCATTAACAGATCTTCRCTGGAGGGAGGATGGATCCTGGAAGAGATAAGGAACAGGGGCACACCTGCTTTTATCAGCCGGCCCATTAACAGAAGATATAGAACATTGACCTGCCTGGTTTCAACAGATGATCACAGAATGTCCTCTTTTGGTTACACCCTGCGCAAACACACAAATTTCTCTCTTCTGTGCTTCTATCAAGTTCTCTCTGTGGTTTATCTTATGGCAAGTTCCTTCTACTGTGATCTTGATAGTGTTTGAGACAGGCAACTGTGCTCTTTAAGTCCTTACAGACCTCTGGAGGTCTTTTCCAACCTCAACCATTCTGTGACTCTGTGAATATCCCTTTGGTCTGTTAGGGTCAGCTGTCCTGTATGTGTTCCCTACCCCCCTCTTGCCCATCCCTTGCTCATTCTGGCCGGTGGGTCAAAAATGATTCACATTGGACCTACTCCCTTTGGCTTGGAACTGAGGCCAAAAATTCGTGAGAAAGTTTAGCTTGTTGGAACAGGCCGGGGACATTGCATCTCTGGACAGCCATTGCCAGTGCATCTGCTCTCCTATTACCTTCGGCTAAAGGCCCTGGAAGGTCAGTGTGTGATCTCACATGCATTATATGAAATGGGTGCTTGCGGTGGGAGATCAGCTGTACTAGCTTTGCAAGTACCCTGTATAATGTTTCATTTTTTACTTCTCTGAGAGCTGAGTGTTCAGGTCTCATCGCTACTGCCTGACGAAATTCAGGCAGAAGGTCTCCCCTGAAGATGGTGGCTGTCAGTGGTTCTCAGTCTCTCTGGTGCCAGGAGAAGTTGCTGTGCAAGGTGGATCTTGGTGGGTCCCAGGTGCAAGCCCTCCAGCGCTCCCCCATGTTCTCAGTCCAGAGAGATTAGAACAATTCCAGGGAAAGGTGAAAAAAGGAAAAAAAAAGAAAGTCGAAGGAAAAAAAACTAGCTAGCTATCCTAACTAACTAAAGAAGCAGAAGCAAAAGCAAGCTGCTAAGAGAGAAAGAAAGAAAAAACTTCTCCATCTCATACTGTTGTTACCAAGAACTCCAGATGCTCAAGGTCACTCAGAGAAGCAGAGCCTCTGAAAAAAAACTGTGCCTCCCCTCCCCCCAGATCCAACACCACGGTGCACAGAGTACAACATCCCGCACAAATTCCACAGACGATTGGGGATACAAACATCATAACGTCACTCTAGGACAGAGAGCAATCCACTTACTCCATGTGTCATTGGTGGCATGGTGGGTAGAGGGAACTTCTGCTTTGAACATCCATCCCAGCACTGGTAGTCAGGGTGCCAGGAGGAGTTGTGTTTCAGCGCCTATTACCTCTGAGGCAGCTTGGACTCCTTCATAGGCTGCTAAAATTTCCTTCTCTGTTGGAGTGTAGTTGGCTTCAGGCCCTCTGTAGCTTCGACTCCAGAATCCCAGGGGTTGGCCTTGAGTCTCCCCAGGCACCTTCTGCCAAAGGCGCCAGGACAGACCATGGCTCCCGGCGGCAGAGTAGAGCACGTTCTTCACCTCTGGTCCTGTCCTGACTGGGCCAAGGGCCATGGCATGAGCAATCTCCTGCTTGATCTGGGCAAAGGCTTGTTGCTGTTCAGGGCCCCACTGAAAAGTGTTCTTCTTGTGGGTGACTAGGTAAAGAGGACTCAGAATCTGGCTGTACTCAGGAATGTGCATTCTCCAAAAGCCTATGGCACCTARGAAAGCTTGTGTTTCCTTCTTGCTGGTCGGTGGAGACATTGCTGTGATCTTGTTGATGGCATCGGTGGGAATCTGACACCATCCATCTAGCCACTTTACTCCCAGGAACTGGATCTCTCAAGCAGGTCCCTTAACTTTGCTCTTCTTGATAGCGAAACTGGCTTTGAGGAGAATCTGGATGATTTTCTCTCCTTTCTCAAATACTTCTGCTGCAGTGTCCCCCCATACAATGATATCATCAATATACTGTAGATGTTCTGGAGCCTCACCCCTTTCTAGYGCAGYCTGGATCAGTCCATGGCAGATGGTGGGACTGTGCTTCCACCCCTGGGGCARTCGRTTCCAGGTGTACTGCACTCCCCTCCATGTGAAGGCAAACTGAGRCCTGCATTCTGCAGCCAGAGGAATGGAATAAAAYGCATTTGCAATGTCARTAGTGGCGTACCACTTTGCTGCCTTGGACTGGAGCTCCAACATRTCTGGCACGGCAGCGCTCAGCGGTGGAGTCACTTCATTCAATGCACCATAGTCCACAGTCARTCTCCATTCTCCTTCAGATTTGMGCACAGGCCAAATGGGGCTGTTGAAGGGTGAGTGGCTCTTGCTGACCACCCCTTGGCTCTCCAGCTCTCRGATCATCTTGTCGATGGGGATCACAGCATCTCGAGTTGTTCTGTACTGTCAGTGATGCACTATTGAAGTGGCAATTGGTACCTGTTGCTCTTCCCCCTTCAGAAGTCCCACTGCAGATGGGTTCTCTGATACCCCAGGCAAGGTGTTCAATTGCTTGATGCCCTCTGTCTCTACAGCCGCTATCCCAAATGCCCACTTGAGTCCTTTTGGGTCTTTGAAATAGCCATTTTGGAGGAAGTCTATGCCCAAAATGCATGGGGCCTCTAGGCCAGTCACAATAGGGTGTTTCTTCCACTCATTTTTAGTCAGGCTCACCTCAGCTTCCAGCAAAGTAAATCCTTGTGATCCTCCTGTCACGCCAGCAGTGGAGACAGATTCGGCCCCCTGTACTGGTTTGAAAGCAAAACCAGTGAGAGACTAAGTCAGAAATACAATTTAATAGGAAGAATATAAAATAAAAATAATCGTAAAAGGAACAAATGAAAAGACCCTTGGCAGAGTCAGAATACAACCTGACACCCTGTTCGTTAAGGTAGTCGTAGCAGTCCGAATGAAGCAGTCTTGTTGAAGCAGTGATCCTGTAGAAAGATCTGGCAGCTCCTCTCCTCTGGGAATCCAGTCAGTGCCTGTGCTGTCCCACACTGCAGATTATATCCAGGTGGGAATGCTTGGCTCCTCTCCCCCTGGGCAGAGCATCTCACAATGGGCTGATATCATTCTATGAGTCACACAATGGGTCCTTGATTGCCCATTAAGCAGAGATGGCTCCTGAGGGGAGTCACCTGTGAGTCATTGGGCAGGGCAYTGATGGGCCATTAGCAGATAGTCCTGAAGGAGGGGGGGCAGGGGAAAACACTGCCCCACTTGGTTTCAACAACCCATGAAGATGGTAATAGAATACATACTTTTGGCACATCTTACATTGCAACCTAGGATACCCCCACATGTCTAGATGGGATTAGTGTGCACTGCGCACTGGTGTCAACCAAGGCCTTATATTTTTGTGGTTCTGATGTGCCAGGCCAATGAATCCACATAGTCCAAAAAACACAGTTTTCCTTAGCCTCTACCTGGCTAGAGGCAGGGCCCCTCTAAGCCTGATTATCCTTGTTTCCCTGGGTAACTGGAGCTACTTCCTTTTAGGTGGAACTCCCTNAGCTGTTCCCTTCTAGGTTCTGGTGAGCGATCAGGAACACACAAGCCAGGTGGATCATCAAAGGGATCATCCAAAATTACTGTATGATTTATCCTGATATCTTGATACGGGACAAAATCCTTATCTACAAAGCTTTCATTAATTGTCTTCAGTACATCCATGCCTTCTGTCACTTCTCCAAATACTGTATGTATGCCATCAAGGTAATCCAGGTTTTCCCCTGTGGTAATGAGGAACTGTGATCCATGCTGATCACTGCCATTRTTCACCATTGACACAGTTCCCTTCTTCTTGTGCTTGATCCTGGGCACCTTTTCTGCCTCAAAAAATCTGGCTTGGTCACCATACAGCTGACAAAACACAGACTCCCCTCCACGGCCAGTTCCCATGGGGTCACCAGTTTGGATAATAAAATCCCTCTGTACATTATGAATAAGACAGAAGTTGTAGTACTTGACCTTGCAGAGCTTCAGGAAATTCAGACAAGTACGGGGCCGCTCCTCYGTGTACAGGTCAATGACCAGGTCCCCCACTGTGGTCTCCAGCAGCACTGCCATGCTCTCAGGCTAACAGGAGTAACAGTTCTTAGCTAGGAAACTTGAAATAAAATGTAGTAGTAGAAAAAAACTCTGACAGAGTCAGAATACAACCTGGCACCCTGTCGGTCTGGGTGTTGGCAGCAGTCCGATCAAATGGTGGCTGCAGTCCTCCTGGAGTGACAGATGTGGTTGTGCTGAAGCAGTGATCCTGCAGAAGGCTCTAGTTCTCCACTGAAGGTCCAGTGGTGAAGTAGATGGGTTCAGTCTTCCTCTGGAAATCCAGTGGAAAAGGATGTCCTGGGGCTCTGACTCTCAGGTTTTATCCAGGCAGCAATGCTTGGCTCCTCCCCCTGGGTGGAGCASCTCACAATGGGATGATGTAATTTTATCAGTCATGCACTGATGGCCCATTAACAGAAGATATCCCTCTGGGCAGAGGATGGGTGGTGGAAGAGATAAAGAAAACTGCCCCACCTGGTTTTATCAGCTGGACAATTAACAGAAGATATCTCCCTGAAGTTATGAGGGATGGGTCATGGAAGAGATAGTGAACACTGCCTCCATCTGGTTTTAACAGATGGTAATAGAAAACATATTTCTGGTTACATCTTGCATTGCAACCTAAGACAAACAGCATTTTTAAAGTTAGAAAGTCAAGGCATTACTGGATGCTGTTCTGGCCAGGATATACCACAGGAATCATCTCATCTACACATAGCCCGTGTGTGCAGAGAGAATCATTCCATCACACACTGCTTTTACAAGAGTTTTCAGATATTTTATACAGTCAAAACTCATAGAAATTAATTTGGTCAGCATCCATTGGTCCTAAGTTGCAAAGTTCTTAGAATTTGGTCTCCTACTGATGCCATGGGAAGGCTGACCTGAAACAGAGACTGGACAGAGCTAGAGAATAAAGCACATATTTATTGAAAGGCCCCAGGATACGCCTGGGACACCAGAACCAGACCAGGTGGACCCTGAATAGTCCACCCCCCCCACCCCTCCAGTCACAAGGCCATACCCTCTTATAAGTTTGGCTCTATTTGCATATTGGGGTTTAATTGTCCAATTACAGCTCCAAGCTGTGAAGTCTCATCCTTCTTGTTTTTCTCTTCAGTCCATCGTTGTTTATGCTTTTGGGCCAGAATTTGTCCTTGGTTTCCAGCAAGAAAGGATTTGTTTTGTCTACCTACTACCTACTAGCACTTAATATGAAGCTTAAAACTACACCTGAAATAGTATGGAATCTGGAAAACATAAAAGCTAAAACCAAAACCATCATTACTGGATCTGAATTTCTTTGCTAATATCACTGAGGCTGTGGGTTCAATCCCTCTNGTTCCCATGGGGTCACCAGTTTGGATAATAAAATCCCTCTGTACATTATGAATAAGACAGAAGTTGTAGTACTTGACCTTGCAGAGCTTCAGGAAATTCAGACAAGTACGGGGCCGCTCCTCYGTGTACAGGTCAATGACCAGGTCCCCCACTGTGGTCTCCAGCAGCACTGCCATGCTCTCAGGCTAACAGGAGTAACAGTTCTTAGCTAGGAAACTTGAAATAAAATGTAGTAGTAGAAAAAAACTCTGACAGAGTCAGAATACAACCTGGCACCCTGTCGGTCTGGGTGTTGGCAGCAGTCCGATCAAATGGTGGCTTCAGTCCTCCTGGAGTGACAGATGTGGTTGTGCTGAAGCAGTGATCCTGCAGAAGGCTCTAGTTCTCTGCTGAAGGTCCAGTGGTGAAGTAGATGGGTCCTGTATTCCTCTGGAAATCCAGTGGAAAAGGATGTCCTGGGGCTCTGACTCTCAGGTTTTATCCAGGCAGCAATGCTTGGCTCCTCCCCCTGGGTGGAGCACCTCACAATGGGATTATGTAATTTTATCAGTCATGCACTGATGGCCCATTAACGGAAGATATCCCTCTGGGCAGAGGATGGGTGGTGGAAGAGATAAAGAAAACTGCCCCACCTGGTTTTATCAGCTGGACAATTAACAGAAGATATCCCCCCAAAATTATGGGGGATGGGTCATGGAAGAGCTAGAGAACACTGCCCCCACCTGCTTTTAACAGATGGTAATAGAAAACATATTTCTGGTTACATCTTGCATTGCAACCTAAGACAAACAGCATTTTTAAAGTTTGAGAGTTAAGGCATTACTGGATGCTGTTCTGGCCAGGATATACCACAGGAATCATCACATCTACACATAGCCTGGGTGTGCAGACAAAATCATTCCACCACACACCACTTTACAAGAGTTTTCAGATATTTTATACAGTCAAAACTCATAGAAATTAATTTGGTCATCATCCATTGGTCCTAAGTTGCAAAGTTCTTAGAATTTGGTCTCCTACTGATGCCTTGGGAAGGCTGACCTGAAACAGAGATTGGACAGAGCTAGAGAATAAAGGAGATATTTATTGAAAGGGCCCAGGATACCCCTGGGACACTAGAACTTGACTAGGTGGATCCTGAATAGTGTCCCCCTCCCCAGTCACGAGGCCATACCCTCTTGTAAGTTTGGGTTTATTTGCATATTGGGGTTTAATTGTTCAATTACAACTCCAAGCTGTGTAGTCTCATCCTCCTTGTTTCTCTCTTAAGTCCATCGTTGTTTATGCTTTTGGACCAGAAATTTGTCCTTGGTTTCCAGCAAGAAAGGATTTGTTTTGTCTACCTACTACCTACTAGCACTTAATATGAAGCTTAAAACTACACCTGAAATAGCATGGAATCTGGAAAAAGAAAAGCTAAAATTAAAAGCATCATTACTGGATCTGAATTCCTTTGCTAATATCACTGAGGCTGTGGGTTCAATCCCTCTATGGAACATTTACTTACAAATTGGACTTGATGATCCTTGTAGGTCCCTTACAATTAATATTCTTAGGGAGGGCAAGAACATTCTTCTAAGTGCATCTTCTGGTTGCCTCTGATGTTAATTATATTTTCATTCCTTGATTTTCTTACCAGTCTTTTCAGGAGGAGATGTCTCCAACTCTGCCAGAGTCTGGGGTAGATGTTTGTAGATGGCTGCTGAT